>JAZGVQ010000095.1:0-15254 GCA_037356215.1 Thalassiosira gravida | reverse complement strand
GAACTGTGGGTCGAGGCGCGATGTCGATCCATATCGCGAAACTTCGCTCCGTCTGCGGTGCCGACGTTGGTCAACCTCCGCTCCCGACTCGGTTCTGATCCTTCCGACGGAAACGAAAACAAAACCGAAAACGACGACGGCGGGAGTACCGACGCGTCGCCTCCTTCCTCTCGAAGGGTGTACGTGGGAGCCATCACCGACGGCAATTCCGATCCCGACCGCGTCGTCGAACTCTCCGGGGCGTTCGACTTTCTGATACGCGCCGAGGACGTGGGCGCGTCCAAGCCGGATCGGAGGGTGTACAGGGCGGCGGTGGCGGCGTTGATGGCGCGGCTCGTGCGGGACGGTAGGAACGTGGAGGAATTCTTCTTGGGGGAGAGTGGTAATGGTAGTGACGAGGAGGGTGGTGATGGGGATGTTCGCGTGATGGACACTTACTTGAAATCGAATTCGAGGGGTGGTGTCGTCGTCGACGACGACGATGACGACGATGATGATGCCGGCAAGCGACCATCTCCTCCCGGATGGAAGGACGTGGAGGAAGAGGCGGTGGAGGCATTCTCGGAAGCGGTCGGGTCGTGGTGGGTTCACGTCGGAGACGATTTCTTCAAGGACGTGGTGGCGGCGAAGGAGTTTCAGATGAGGACCGTGTGGACGCGCGAGTTGATCGGAGGGAGCGACTTCGACGACAACAAAAACGACTCCGTCAAAAGCGATTCGAAAAAGAAGGAACGGAGCGTGACCGACCTCGCGAACGACGTGTCCAAGTCGAAGGATGGGATTTTGACCATGTCGATCGGCGCATCGGAATTCTTGACCAATTCCCTGCACGAGGAGTTCAGCGATGCGATATTGGATCGATTCGGTGATTTGAGCGGTCTGCTGATGCGTTGGCACGAGGAGGGCGGAGGGGAGCAACCCACCGGCGTTGTTGCTGCTCCCGCCGTCTCTCCCGTGAACGACGACGTTGGTGTGGGAACGGATGCCGCGGTCGTTTCGGACCCCGGAGATCTCGAGACGAGTGGAGCGGCAGCGGCAGCGACGGACGGCGTGAGCGAATCTCGACAATCCGCGGAGGATGCACCGGAAGATGGTGCCGGTATTTCGCCCGCTCGGAAATTTTGCGTCTTTTGCGGAGCGAAACTCCCGGCGGTTGCCAAGTTTTGCTCTAGGTGTGGGATGGTATATATCAATAACTTGGATTTATCGTTCACCCACTGTCTTGTGTGGTTTGCTTGTTTCACTGATTTTTACAAACGGCAGAAACATCTTAGACAGCTCCATTGTCTTCTATCATAGCTCAATGAGAGTTACAACACGTTCAAATATGAATCACATCAATGAGGCAAATAATTCATTGGAGGATAATGAAGCGGATTAAATAGTTACTATTCACTCCAGTTCATCTTCCAACAGGCGAGAGAGGATGAATACCTCTCAATCGCTTCGTCATCCAACTCGTCGAGACCATTTCCAGCACTTGGGTATAATCAACTAGCGTAGGATCGAACTGCCTTGAATTTAGACAAGGTGTCCGATGATGGGAAGATCGGCGTCGTATCCGAGGGGGACAATCTCCTNATCCATGTTGGGCATCTCCTCTGGTGAGCCTTCTTGATGCTTCAAGCATGGAAGGTAAGGAACAAGAGCATTGAGCTCCTTTATCCTGTTGATGAGCTGGACAACCTTGATTTTGTCAGCCATCTTCACAGTTGTAGATATATATGGATGCATCCGTTCTGCTGCATCTTGTTTGTCACTGTTAGTAGGACCTGCAAATAACAATGCTTCAGCAATACAAAGTTGTGCCTGGGCTTCTCTTCCTGGCAAACTCTTTCAATATCAACATGGGATGGTGCATTGCAGACAGTGGAATAGATCTCATGCCACTTGGGGATGTGATTGTTCACAAGAAGCTTCTCAAAGAAGTTGAATGCTTCAACGTTGATGTCTCACATTTGTTGCTTTGTCTCAGCTATGAGTTCCTCCTTCTCAGCTTGTTACTGTCTGGTATCTCCAGGTTGTTTCTTGAGTTGCCTCTTTCTGGGTTTTATGCAGTTTCTTCAACTTATCATACTGCTCCTCAAACTTCTTACCCGCAATGATACTCTCATGCGTCCTGGTAAGGTTAATGATGTCCTCTGTTCCTTGGGTAGAGAATACCTGAAAGTATTTCTGGATGGAGTCCAAAATGGTGATCTTCACGTGGTTCCTGTGGGATTCCTTTGTTTCCTCAGCATACGCCAAGTTTGGAATAAACCTTACTGGTGGAAGACCACCCAGCTTAGTGGGATCAAACCACTCACAGTACTTGTCGATCAGGCCCTTCAGAAGAGCTGTCTTAGTTTTCATTGTTTTCTGTTTCTATAAAACCAATAACAGTATTAGGTTAGCCCTACACATTTGCAAATGCAAAAGACACACTTTCTTGTGTTACTCACTGTGATAGTCCCTACGTACTTCACGTGTTTGCAATGCTCTATCCACCTTTGTTTTTGAAAGGGCTGCATCTTTCAGTTGTGATATCATGCTTTTGAAGATTACACTAACACAAATTCAGCATCATTCAAGCGCAACTTTGTTGGCTACGTTGTTTTGTTTTCTATCATTGTTTGCACAAAGCTGGGCCTCCTACGATGTGGAGGTCTTGTTAGAGAATCCTTTTGCCTCATGCTGTGCCAGTTATTCTTATCCAAATTGACGTTGTTTGTGTGTGGCTTTGCCTGCTAAGTCCTTCTCTTCAAACTCATGACAATGTTTGAATTCAAAGTGTCCTAAGAACAGAGCCAGAGGTGGGTGAATACAATTGATATGTGGTTGGGATGATTAAAAGGTTGGAAGATTAATTATGATTCATCAGTTTAATTTAGATTAATTGGAATACTGTTTGATGAGTGTCAAATGTATCTGCAGTTGAAACCAGTGGTCTTGAACAAGCCTATGTAGATACCTAGTATGGTACTACATAGGATTACTTTAGCTTTGCCCCCAAGTTAGGCGATGAATCAGCATACGTCATTTGTTGGCCAATCACTGGTCGAACCTACATAACTAATCTTGGCGTATGTAGATGATTTGCCTCTATGTATATACATAGTGCGTATGTAGATGATCCATCATCATACGTCATTTAAAGATATATTTGAAGCAGTTACAAGATACCTTTGGCTGCATTGAGTCAGTCGGGCTATCCACAGACAGACCTTCATCATCTGGGACTTATCCATGGTCCCATTTAGCAAAGTATCCCAAGTGCTGAGACTATGCTTATGACAATGTTCAATGCAATTGTTTTAAGATTAAATCTATGGCCAAAAGATTTGATATTTTTAAAAATGAGGTGTCTATTTCAAACTTAAGAGGACAGTGATGCCTCTTTCTTACACCATAATCAATACAATACCATAGTTTAAACTCTTACTGAGTTTGTGATTTTTAGTTTGGTTTAGGACTATGGGTAACTAGTACATTTTCCAAATTGAATGTTTAATGTACTTGTTTTAGGATTAAACCTATGGCCAAAAGATTTGATCTTTTTAAAAATGAGGAGTCTATTTCAAACTTAAGAGGGCAGTGATGCCTCTTTCTCACACTAGAATCAATACAATACCATAGTTTAAACTCTTACTGAGTTTGTGACTTTTAACATGTAGCTAATTTTTAGGTTTTTTATGTTATGTTTGTTATCTATAAGAACTTAGTCACTATGATTGTTGAAACTACGGTTTTACATCTTTATACATCAAATTTTATACAATACCATACTTAGATTAGTTTATTATTGCATTTAAGACTTTTCACATAAGGCTAGCTTTTTACTCCCTCTGTGCCATATTATTTGGCATTGTGACAGTCAGCCATATGTCATGAAAAATGAGATAGCACCGAACATCAAACCAGATTACTTGTTCTCAATTTTAGATACCTATACAAAGTCACCTCCAAAACCTTATGATCCAATCAGTTAACAACTGTCTTCAAGACTTGCCCAAACCTCCAGGGTGTTGTTTGAGATGACAATAAGAATATTTTGACTATCAAGATATATAGTATGTATTCCTATAATTGTATTTACATTAGAATCATTTGAATTGGTGCTTGGATTCAATTCCAACTGAAATTTTAGTTCTTTGCTCCAGCCTCAATGGTGTTTAGATTTGTCAAATTTGGTACAAGGTTCATGTCAATACATTGTTTCTTCCACCATTGTTTTGATGTTTTAATCATCATTGTATTGGTTGCCATTTGGCTATGAAGATACATGGAACAATAATCAAGACTTCAATGTACAAACAGCGCTTGAAGAAAGCTTTCCAATGGTGTCTGAAACTTTAAAATTGGTCAAAAATTGGCCTAACTTTAACCTGAAATGGGTGCTATGTCAAATAATATGACACAGAGGGAGTAGGTTTTTTCTGTCATGTTTGTTACCTATCTCCTTATTGGACAAATTTCCTATAGCATACCTAACTTTAAGACGGTTTGTAATGCTTATTAGAGCTAATCAAAGTGCTCAAATCCTATTTTTGAGCCCCCCAACGTGTTCAACACCCCTCAATTAGTACTAATACATATTAAAAACATCATCCTACCATTCAAATTTCCCACTTTAGTTGGGTTTTCCCAAAAAGGGCCACAATACTCCTCAACCAGACAAGCTACAGCCTTCACCAGTGGACCTTACTGATGACAAGAATCAGGGGAGCAGATTGGTGCCAGTTATAGTCCCTGCGATCGTCTCTGGGACAAGTAAATGTCCAGGGCCTTTCCAACAACAGAAATATGTTGCTAGAAAGCTGGTTCATTTCAAATTATGAAACAATAATGTAACTACACTCTCCCATCTTTTACTGGTTGTGCATCTAGTATTTCTCCTTGTTGGCATAGTGCCATAATATTGAAGTTATATTGCCACCATGGGCCCCTTGCTGCCACATGTCACCATGACTGAGAGTTGCATGTTGGCCTTAGGCCCACTGTAACTGGATATGAGCCTATTCAATATTAGCATCTACAGGACTTTTTCCCAAGAATAAAATATGACAAAGTGAGATATTTTTTACACTAGGTACTGATCATAACACTACTCTATAGGACCAGGTATCATATCTGTGCTCTCTGATATAATTTTGCATCATGTCTGAGTCTCTGAAATTATCAAAAACAGCTGTCATTTTTATAACAAACCCTAACCTAATTGACCAATTAGTTGAAAACATAAACAACCTTCATTTTGTCCTAGTTCATGGATTACAGACTGACTAAAAATCAGCAAAGGACACATCCACATATGAAGGCATGAAAATATCTACCAACGCATAAATCAAAGAGTTGGGATATTACTACATATGAAAGTTGAAGCATAAGATATTTTCACGGACCTAAACCACATGATACAGTGTTTTGGTGGTACTCTACATAGGATCTAGTATATGGGTTACCATATATAACTATCCCAAAGAGACCCTACAACTTGGCCAATAGACCAATTGTAAAATTATAGTGCTCAGTACATTAAATTCCTTTACTTGTCATTAAGTCATCCAGCAGCTGAGTTGGAATTTTATTTACCCTATGTTTTGGTCAAAATGTAGAAACATGCATATTTGTTCTTATCTCAAAATTAGCTTGTTATTTTCACAAATTTGAATCAGGTATTTGTGCAAATTTTACCAAACAATTATGAATAAAAACATAAATGAACAAAGAAAAATATCAGTGGGCTATGTAAACATGCTCATAGCATGGTGATGATGCATTGAAAATTTTGTCTTTCATCTCAGATTGGTTCAGAACAAGTGGATCATCATCAGAGAGTGTAATTGTCAGGAATATACTACAAAATGAAGGAAGAGAGGAACAATATGGACATGGATGAGTTTGTTTTGCTTAGCTGATTGATTGGATTACAATATCACTAATTCAAATAGTAAGATCTTCTGAAGTGATGTACATAGGATAAGTATTCTTATACAAAGTATCAACAGGTGGGCTTGAATGAGTAACTGGTAGAGAGGGCAAATAGTGTTGTGAATAATCTACATCATATTTCATGGTTGGATATTCATCCAGTCAAAATATTAAAGAAAGAATAGGAAATTGTCAGTGGATAATGAAAACCACAAAAAGCAGATGACTTAGTGCAAATGCAAATAGCCTCTGTTGAGAGCAGTTGATTTTGGATCATGCAATGGATTTAGCAAGCAAAACAAAATTGAAAAATGATGCAACCTACAGGGCTAGCAAAGTCATCGTGGCTTTGCAAAAAACTACTACCATAGTTGAATCAGAAGATTTAGAAGTAAAAGGACCCTCCTACAACAATACTATATGAGACAATGCATTTGTAATTGAAGACATTTCATCATTGTGACATCCTAAATGTGCAGCAAATCAAGTACAAGAATGAGGGACTTGCATTGATTGAAAAGCACACTGACGTCATCAATTAATGGACAGAGAAGACACTTGGCTACATCAAGGCAATATGAGAATTTACAGATGAGTCTATTAATGATGATGATGATGATTTTTCCAATGGAGGAACACTTGAGGATGATATTATTATGGAGCCTGTTGAGGAGATCCCAGTGCATATGTGCTCAATCATGCACAAACATTGTACTTACACGATACAGCAGGAATATGATAATGAAGATGAAACAGATAAATTCTTTGAATTGGAAGGCAATGTGGGTGATAATACTTTGATATTGGACTTAAGTAGAATATGATTGCACAGTTAAGTGATTTTTGATTAATTTTTGGTAAAAATTGAGCTTCTGGAGAGCACTATTTGAAATTCTCATACCTCAATGAATACAATGAAGTATGAGAAGATATGGCACACCATATAACATTCTCCATAGACTTAGTAGAATGAGATAAAATAATAAGAAGAAATACTTTGAATTCTTTCATTTGCAGGCTGCTGCTAGAATTCAGAGCAGGAGGATCACGTTATCAACTGGACAGTGTATTCATAGTTTGAGAATCAAGCATGAGTGCAACAGCTAGATCAGCGATATGTAATCATGGAAATAAATATTACCATAGTTACAATTAGTATTTTTTTCAAAAAATTCTGTCCGAATCAGTTTTCTGCTATCACAATTTGATTGTAGTTTTTGTGATTGGTTGTGGACGAGTCTCGGACAGACTAATTTTCTAATCAGTACTGTGGGACCGGTCAGAATTGGTCGGCAATGGTCGGCATTGGTTCGCAACAGTCGGCAATGGTTGGCATCGGTTGCTGACGCTAACCGTTGGCAATGATTGGGATTGGTTGGGGGACCGATGCAGACGCTTTTAGCGACCAAATTTTATCAAACCATTAGCAACCTAACAACTGACTCTCTCATTGCACTCTAACCTCCAACTGCCAAATCACTTTTTGTTCTACATCATGATTCAACCATGAAAAACAAAGGAGGGAAGTAAAAACCAAAAAGGGCCATTGTTAAAATGAAACCACCCAAATCCATTTCCAGCCAACGGTAACAGAATATCATTCAATATCCATCAAATACCATTTTTTGGTAGGTCAGTGAAAATGCTTGGTAATGTCCAACTAAAATGTTTGTGCTAAATATAATAGTAGGGTACCTAATTGGTTATCGTAGACCTACCATGAGTTGATGATACATAATAGAATTATTGTACAGACTACTAATTTAAGATACTTAGGAGTACCAATTACTGGGACATAGGGATGGATTAGAAATTTAAGTACTTAGCAAGATGACTATTAGATACCCATCTGAAAGTGATAATGTGCAAATCATGGTACTTACCCAAAGGTATAGTACAATAATTCTATCATAAGTGATTATGATCAACTCATTGTAGGTCTTCAATACCTAAGTACTTTTGTACCGTAAACATA
Source organism: Thalassiosira gravida (assembly GCA_037356215.1). Taxonomy (NCBI): domain Eukaryota; phylum Bacillariophyta; class Thalassiosirophyceae; order Thalassiosirales; family Thalassiosiraceae; genus Thalassiosira; species Thalassiosira gravida. Next base: position 7,369 of record JAZGVQ010000095.1, on the reverse strand, counting down.
TATGCATACTTAGTTACCCAAGACAATGCCCCCCCTTTCTAATGTTTACTCTTCATTGACAAAGCTAGCGTCTTCATTTATGAAGTTATGGATCCGTCAATGTGTAAAACACACCCCCAGACTTGTTTGATTTGGTTGATATTATGTATGTAAGCCCCCCCCCTGCCCCGACAATAAGAATACAGTGAGAGGGACTACATAGGATAGGTAAGTATAAATGGCGGAGGAAATGTAATCTCATAAACAACTCCCGCATATTTTTCCGTAGGATTGATAATTCTCACTCCTTTCTATTATTTATTGTTCTTAGACATAGGAAGCTTTTTCATTTATGACATTATATCTATCAATATGTGCCCGCTGGCTTGCTTGAGTTCAAGAATAGGAACCACTATTATTGTTGAGGCACAGACATTAAAATGCATCTTGTTCAAGTGGGATGCGTGTGATGTGGATAAAGGTGGGAACTTGGTACCATCCCATCCAATCCCTTATGATGCATCCTCAAAAGCAAACAAGAGAGTTAAGAGGGGTGTCGTACTTCATCTGGATTTGATGGTGAGTAACAGCCAAGCATACGGTACCACCAATTGAGCAGGCTATGGGCCGCCATCTTCATTTCCATTCTAAGATTTGATGCAGAAACACTCTGTTCGACAAACAACAAAGTAGGTTCAGGGTTTACCATAACGCTACATTCCTACTTTCCAAATAGGATTGTCTAGTATTAATAATGCGTCAATGATATGAATGATGAAAGAGTACATAGTAATTAATGGATCAGGCATCATGGTATTGGATGTACATCTAGAATCATTGATGTTCCATCCACGGCAAGTGTGTTCAATGTGGGAGAATGATGTGTTGTTTAGATAATTATTACAATTCAATTGAATACAATCTACTACATCTCCCAACAGGCGAGAGAAGATAAATTATACAATCCTCTCGATCGCTTCTTGACCCAATTAGTTAAGGACCATTTCCAGCACTTGGTCATAGTCACCCAGCTTGAGATATCTCAACCCTATCTATCAATTTAGACAAGGTGTCCAATGATGGGAAGATCGGCGTCGTATCCGAGGGGGACAATCTCCTCGTGCACCATAAGTCCAAGGATACCCATCATGGCGGCGCGGCCGTTGTTGAGCTCGATGGCACGCTTGGAAAGCTTCTCCTCCTCATCAAAGTCATCCCAGCCGAAGTCAATGTATCCGTTACGGAAGTCACCAACGTGCTCGTTGCCAGTTCCCTCAACGTCGCGCATGAAGGCGCACTCCAACCATCCAATGAAGGCGACGATCTGAACAAGTCCAGCAGTGGGGATGGAGTCAGGTCCGAAGAGGGCGGCAACACCGTTGGGGAAGGAGTCGAAGGAGTCTCCAGAGTAATCAATATCTCCGGGAAGGTGGAGTCCACCACGGGTCACGACCTGGCCCAAGAAGGCGAGCTGACAGATACGTCCGTGCTTGATCTCGACGTAACGAAGGCGGTCGAAACGCTCCTGGGTCACATCTCCAGAGAGCATGCCGAAGGGATCGAAGAATCCAAGAGGAGGCTGGGCACCAAGCTCATCCTCGAACGCGTTGAGGGAGGTGGTGGTCTTCGCCACGGGGGCAGGGGCGAAAGCGGCGGCGGAGCCGATGATGGTAGCGATGATGGCAGACTTCATGTTTGTTCGAAAATGGATTTGTGAGATAATATATCGTACAACGATGTGCCGATGCATGCGTACGGTACGATAGCGTGCCAACTAAAGCCAAAGCGAACAAAAAATCTTAGGCTCATGTGGTTCATGGCCTGCATGCGCGTGACCGGGCGAGGGTGATTCGTGATCGTGATTTGAATCATTTGCAATTTTGCGGATATATGAATTCCTATTCATGTCGGGAAGATTTTGCTTCAATCTTCAAGGGCACACTCGAGGCCCTTTTATGGGTTTGTAAGTACATACTAGCATCGATGAAACTGATCGAACACGACACCACCACGGATAGGATGCGTGCATGGCATGCTGAGACTTTGGAGCAGTATTTTCTTAGTGGCATTTTGTGGTCTTAAAATCGGTTTGGATGGGTCCGCACCACCATCAACAAGACAAATACCTCCTAAATATACATGTTGCCCTCTTTAATTAACTAGCAGAGATGTAAATCCACCCATTTTATCGCTCAATGATGTCAGTTCATCCCCGCTTCATTCTCAATGCAACACTTCTCTGTCATGAACATTTCTCTTCTTATAGTGCCCCTTTCATCATAACTAAGGATCTACCCCCTTACTAAGATTGAAATACTGTAGTCTATCATTGCAATGGGTCCCTTGCAAGATGTGTCAGAATGCGTAGCATTGACAGAGCGCTGGAACCTGGAACCCTTCATAGAGCCCGGCGGCTGGTGAATTCAACACACATACCAACTTGCATCAGTTGACGTACATTAGACATATGCAGGGCATATGAAATATTATATAACAATATTTGCCTATGGTGCTCAAGTGACACAGAGGCATTGAGGTTGCAAAAGCTTCAATATCAGTGACATGAATGATGGAAGAATGGGGGGCACCAATGTCATTATAAATGCACAATTAATTCCGCTGCACCTGCAACGAGAGGGCTTTAAGGGACATGCTTGATGGCTAAACAATATAACTATACTATTGTATCTTTTCACCTCCAACAAACTGTCCCAATGGTGAAATGCAAGAATACTTTTGCACAGGCACATAGGGACATATAAGCAATCATCACAGATGCAAAGCATAATACCATTAACTGGTGTTTTATTATAACTCCTGCTTGTCATTTTACTTGTCACTTTAAGCATTAGGCTGTCATATGGTACTATTTCATTTGTTTACTAATTTACCAAAGCTCTATTACATTTTGTGCTCATGAAAACTTGAATTTATAAACTACCCACAGATGTTGTTAGGGGGTGCAAGCTGCACCATTGCTATCATGCACAACTAATAGCTAAGTAGGTATGACATCAATGTACATGTACCCCATAACGCACTACCTCATACAGATATTCCCCCCTCAACATTTCAACCTCACATTGTGCAGCACATAGGTTAGCAAGATTTTTGAAATTGAAATGAATCTCACATCACATGACAACTCCTGCCATCATAGATCACATCACACAGTGCCATCATGCACAAATAAGAATCCAAATGCAAAACACAGAACCACCATCCCCAGTACAATCAGACATGTCACATCTTGTGTCACTTTCCCTAGCATGTCCATTCTTGGTAGATATCTCAAATAGATCATTCCCTATCACCACTATCCAACCTCCTAGTCTAGAAGTTAATAGTATTACAAGATTGACCCCTGAAACCTCCAATGTCAATTTCAAATTTTCATCTGGTGGTAATCAATTTCATCATGAAAATAATGGGGCAAATTGACCCCACCCATCAGCCAGTTTGCTTTATTGATGCTGTCTCAGCATCACCCCAGTTGTACACATACACTATCACATCCATAAAATGCTATACATAGAATCAAAGATTCTGGGATATGATGTATGAGGGAGATGTTGTTTTAGTTAGAAACTAATTTCATTATTGAATAGTAATATTATGGGTGAGATTTTGACTGGACCTTCCAGTTGCATGGCTGGATAGTGGTAAAAAGAAAAGTCTCAATAGGCCTATCTCCTATTAGCTACTTTTTGGGTTGGCTACCTTTTGCCTAAATTTGGAATTTAGACAAGAGCAGCTTAGATGTTTGTTATGTCCATGACTCAGATAAGTGCTCCCATTGAAAAAGTACCATTCAGTACCATTTAAGAGGGTGTCTGTTGTAGTAATGTGAGTGTGCTTTTAATTGAGATGCAAGACATATCCCTAGCTTTGTCTAAGCACCACAATATATAGAAAAAGCATTGTTATCATCTTCAAAGAGTATATTGTCCTTACTTCTATTAAGTTTCATCATTTTAAGAGGTCATGAGCCCAAAATATCTTGATGCTTCCTTCAAGCATTGTTTAGAATCTTATCTAAGATAGGAGTAAGTATTTTTGCCAAGAGTATTGGTACTTTTCTCACCAAATTTGCATCTATAGTGCTGTAATTGAGTACATGGCATGTTGTCAGGATTGGAAGGTGAATTAAAGAGTTCAGTTGATTTGGACAAGTTTGATCAGCAATTATCCAAGGCCACAGGCCAATGCAGGCAATTTTCCCTTTCCCCTTTGAGACCACAAAAGCAGATTGTTGGTCTTGTGTAGTTCCTTCTAGTCAGTCTCAGCAAAATATGACCATGAATAGTCAGGATGGGTATAGATTGCCTGAGGTGCATCCCCAACAGCTGTGTCACTGCCAAGTATAGATGGAGCAGGAACAAGAGTATTTCCACATCAATGTACAATTTTTGTTTCATATAGGAGTGGCAGATCATGTGCTGGTCATTGACCAGTTTGATGTGTGGATTGCATGCCTGTTATAAAGTTGGAAACAATAGCAATTATATAAATTAGGAAAAGTATAAGGTAAACCTGCCTTCAAACTATATCTACCATGTATTCTCAGCCCATACTCCTACCAGCTTGGTTACTGGTTGAATGTACAAATGTATCTAATTCTCTACTTAAGTTGTGCATTTGTACACCAATGCTAAAAGACACTTCATCACCACCACCAATGATTCACACCATATCACCACAATCCTACCTCCTACCCTTGAATTGCTGAGCACTGCTCCTGGGCTGCAGATACAGTATCAAATTTTACAGCCTTAATCTGTCTAATGTTTTGATGTAACCATGCCAAACATTCACACATCAAATTTGGTAGCCAGGGAATCAGTAATAATATGAGCAGGTACTCCATACAGACATATAGGTGTAACAACCACTACAGGAGGGAGATTTCAGTGAGGATATGAAAGTCTTTGTTGTTGAGGCAATTCATATAGTTTTCAAGATACTCACCAATTTTCTTAGTGTAGAGATAGAAGCTTCAGTCTCTGTCCATGTGTCTCTATCTAGGTATTTGTGTATTTAACTTTCAGTTTTATGATCTTGCTCACTACTAGTTTAATGATTTCTTAAACCCTACAAATCTTAGTTCTACATGCAGCCATCTCATTTTGTTGAAAGTTCAAATCTCACCCACACCTTTGATGGTGCCCCTTTTCATCAAACCTGACAATGGCCAATGCAAACTAGATGGTTGGAACAAAGTCTACCAATACAGTGTCAATGGTACATTGTTTATGAGTCTCGATCAAGGTACAATTTCAGGTCTGAAAAAGACAAAATATGATGGGCTTACTCAATTTGTTCATTGAGTCAAAGACAGCTTTGTTATTATTATACTTTACTTTTAAGGATGCAAAATATGGTATTGAGATGTTTGATTCTTTCTCTGCTTCCACAATGTTGTATTACCTTGTGTTCCCATTGATATCATATGCTTCTCTGTATCTTTTTCTGTAGATTGTGGATGATAAAATTGGATAGATATTTTGCAAAGTGTGTCTATATGATTTTCATTTGTCTTACTTATCAGCAAGGTTGAATATTTCCTCAGTCTTTATGTTCATCAATTTATTTTCTATTGCCCTGGCTTTGAGATTTGTCTCTTCTCTGTAAATAAGAGTATGGGTGTTGGAGAAATATCTATGGTAATATCTGTAGATTTCATCTTGGAACCAATTCATTCTATCCTTTGTCATGATGTAGCTCTCAAATTATTCAATATAGTATCTATGACAATCTTTGAGTTGCTCTCCATGTCAGGGGCATAGATGATAAACATTATCTCTCATTAGTCATACAAGAATACATTCTTCAATATTGATGGTGTGAAGATATTGGAACTTTTTATCCAGATGGACACATCTAGTGATGTTAGTAGGTTGACCTCTTAGTCATCTTGACATTCCACCTTCTTTGTGACCCACTTCAATATGAGTAATAATTACACCACCATACACTCTCTACAGTAGGCCATGGTGGTCCAACATGGCCCCTTTGAATCTCCTTTCCTCAACCATTTGTGAGTGGAGATATTGGGATCAATTTTTGTTTATCATATTATTCCTGTCGAAGAAGATAAAGGAGGGAACTATTTTTCTAAGTAATTTGGCCATCAGCCATGTACAATAGACATGATTGACTTTCTCACCAAAAATATGTTTTGGTAGGTACCTAAAATGGTAAGATCATACCAAAATCACTACTGATATTGTACAGTGCTTGCACAAATAATACTTAATTGAATACTTGAAATGCATTCTCTGATTCTACTAACCAACTTGTCATAGATAATGTCAATATCAGGGTGTAATTTTGCTCAATCAAAGTAAAGTAACTGGCCTGAGATATGGTGTATAGGATTTAATGATTTTTGATAATTGGGACTGTTTTGATACTCAATGGGCATCTATACTTTATTGGTGAATGAGCCTAACCCTACAACTTCCAAAAAAATGTGCTGTCTGAATCATGGGGGTGGTGATCAAAATGCCATACCTGATGTACCATTTTTGACACTTTCAACCAATAGCATATCAGAGATGGCATACAATGATGATGTGATAAATAATTGAAATAACAACCACTTGTGATTAATATCATTCAGGATAGCTAGCTAGTGGTGCCAAAAAATGTCAGGACAAGATTTCCCCTCAATGTGCAATTATTACATTGATATCTAGGTGATCTACCATGCTATTGGTGTCTGTTGCCTGCCATTAAGTCACCATCCACTCAAAGATTGCTAACCCTAGCATTCTACACCATGTTTATTCTTCTCAATCTATATCTTGACAAAAATGAATAGACTCTTGAACTAATAAGCCCTTCAACAACCAGATACATGCATGATATACAACAGTGGTTCAATAACAAAGAGTACAGCAATTATCTTCCTTCTGAAAACAATGGCTACAATAATGCTGGAGTATGATTCAAATTCTTCAACACAAAATACAACAGTGCTGGGATAAGAATTACCAATATGGAGAAAGGTGGGATTTTTAAGACATTTGCAATTCAGTGAATTCAACAATGAATACTTGATTGTATATATTTTGGTACCCCTCTGGTACCCTGTTCCCCCTTTCTATACCCTTTCTTTTGGATTCATCTATGTTCCCTGTTTCTTGCTTTGGTCCTATGCATCCAAATTTTGTTGCATAGAGATACCAAGGAATTAATACACCACTGAAATTATGACCATTGTATTTTCATATCAGGATTGAAAATATACTGACATGAATGATCTATGTTCTTACATATTTGAATTTAGAAAAGTTGGGATAATTCATATAAGACCTTCACATAGACGTTAGTAACCCAAATACTACTCTTAATGACCATTGTATTTTCATATCAGGATTGAAAATAT
>JAZGVQ010000094.1:0-14290 GCA_037356215.1 Thalassiosira gravida | reverse complement strand
CCCCCCTAAAAAACATTTTGGGAGGCTATTTGAACATGTGGTGCCCAACATCAGAGGTCAATTCCACAATGATGCAAGGTTGTGTAGGGTGATGGCTCTTTTGATACTCTACAATATCTGCCTCCAACACATTCAGGAGAAAACTGCATATGTCAATAGGATGGGGGAACGTGCAAAGGTGTTTTTATAGCAAAATACCCTCCCCAACTCTACACAAGTCAACAATAGCTATGTCCAAAGGGTGGCCATAGCTTCATGAAAAGTTGGGTTGGAATACTTATATTACACGAACATGAAGCAGCTGCCATGTGACATGGTCTGGTTGTTGCTTGCAGTAGCAATAGCCACAAACAGCAATATCAATTAACAATAAGTGGCAATGGCATGCTTGTCATTAATTATCACCTTAAACTAAACTCAAGTTGCTACCAACTTTCTGTTCATAGTAGGCAATTGCAATTGCTAGCTATGCCTTGTGTATCACTGGTGACTAAATCAACAGTACAAGCTCACACTTAAAGCCAATTGAATCATTCTGCCTCTATGTCTGATCTACAGAGCTATACTTCATCTCAAAGCAGGGTATTGAATAACACTATCTGTGCATTTGGGGCTACTATTCAGGGATATTTTGTGAGATAGAGGGCATCTAACTGTGGTATTTTACTTTCAGGGCAGACTGATACACTATAACATTAATTTTAACCATCAGTTTAGACTACCCCTGCAACATTTAGTAGTAACCCTTGTACACTTCTATATCTCTGTTATGAGTATAAGTTTTAAGTTTGTGATGGATGGAAGGATGTCAGCAGACCAGTTCACTGTGACCAAGAAGAATGAAACCAGCTGAATGCAACAAAAATATTGACATAGAGAGAAATTTTGGCAAAGGATTACCAGTCTTTTTAGAGGGAGGTGGACAGTACAGTTAGCCATCAATCAAATCCAGAGTGCCTACAGATACAACATTAGTATAACTAAGGTTATTATTGCACTAAATCCTGACACAGACAGATATCCAGAAGGAATTCACTCCCGTATATGATAGTTCTTTGTTTTATTTAGTTTGTTACTATCAAGTTTAAAAATAATGTGAAATCTTAGTTTGAGACCTAATCAACTTTTGTTCTATCCACATTTGGGATACATTCCAATAGCTTATTCCAAACAACTCTTCAAGGGCTGTGTGGTAAGCTGATCTAAAATCTCCAAAACATATCTTCCTGGGATATTATTTGGATCTCAAACTGCCAATGGATTTATGGCTATATTGGCAAGAAACAGGGCATATAAAGATATAAAGAAGTAAGAAGACCTTTTGTCTCAAAAATTGTTTGGGGCATTGAAAAGGCCTATATAATAGTGTACATAACAGCTTGAGCTTTGCTGATTTGTGGTGTGAGCTTTAATTAACAAGAAACATGCCTCACAACAAATTTTAAGTTTTGCAACCATAAAAACATTCAATGGACAGGAATTTATAATTTTTATTGTACATAGTATGTGTATAATATCTCCATATCCTTTACAACATTTTCAAGTTGGCAAATTTTGACCTTGCACTTTAGCGTCCCTGTCATATTTTGTACTGATTTCCTACGTAGGCCTAGGAGGGGCAAATTTGGATGAGAAGAAAGGAATATCTTTGATGAGACACGGCCATCTATATCAAACCAATTTAATCTAAAAGTACTTTTTAGCACCATAAAATCTATAGGGAGTGACGATATACCTGAAGGGGTTAACTGGTATCTATGGACCAGAGCAATGGTATTTCTAGGCCAGTTTTTTGTGCAGATTTCAGATCTGACCTCGGATTTGAGTGAAGGTGGATAAAAAAGTCATTTCACATTATCTTTCATCCTTATGGTATGCAATTCATATTTTACTTTTGTACTTGTCCATTTTTCATGTAGTATGTACTACTTCTGGTCGAATTAGTTAGGTGAAAAACCTTCATCAAATTACTCTTGTGTCAGACATCAGCCATTCTCACACCACGGGAATTAGGCACACCCTCTCTACAAAACCAACTCTATCATGAGTAGAAACTACCCCACCATAATTTTTAGTTATGTCCCTGACTATATATAGCATTGGTATAACTCTAATGATGTGTAGATGAAGCTTGGGATTCCTACCACAGCCCCACGGCCCCTCAGCCTCAGCCATTAAAAACCATGGATGTAAGCCAAATACAGTAGCATTCCACTAAGTTTAACATACTATGTTCAAGCTCTGGGAGGTTAAACATACTGGGATGTTAATATTATGGAATTAAGCAATGAATAGCCTCAAGATAATCTTTTAAGCTATGTCAAGGGTCATGTCAAACATGTCACATCATGACGTCATTTCCCACCAAAAGCAGTGTACAGCAAACTTGATGAAATGTTAAACCTACAAATGGTTAAACTTGGTGGAATGCTTAGTCCTGATTTCTCGGACAGGATTGAGTAGCATGTATGTGGTACCATAAAAACACAAACTAAATCAAATACATGTTCAATAATGAAAAGACCTACATCACTTATTTTTGTGACATCCTGAGATTACGTCTACCTCGCCGCTTGCGTTTTTGGCTCCCATTACTGTCACCCCCGTTATTTGAGTGGTCCGAAAGTGAACTACTGGACTGGCCATCTTTCTCTGATGAAAAGCTTTTGTGACTTTTTGCTGAATCAGATTCAATATCATTCAAATCTTGGCATAGTAAAATGCTTTCATTTTCTGTTTTATTCTGACCTACCAACAGTTTCTCGAGCCTCGCAACCTGTTCTTTGAGATCATTGACATCATCTTCTAAAGTTCCATCATCTTTGCTCCGTGCTTCAACACCAGTGTCGGTTATTCCAGCTGGTTGAGCATTCTGTTCCGCTTCTAAATTTTTTACCCACCCTTGATTGATCACTCTAACCAGCGTGTAAATCTTCTCGTCGATATCAGTAATGAAGAGAATGATGATAGAATTGACAATCTATAAATGATAGAGGAGAAGATGGCATGAGCTATGAAGAGCAATGATACTGGATAAAAATAAATAAAGTTGGACCAATCTATACTCACTATGTCCGGGTTGCTCCTGGCAATTGCTATATTGTAAACCGTACTTGCGTACACAGTAAGAGCTGATATAAAGCAAAGGCTTGACCCACCAATGAAACGCCGTAACTTTTTATTACGGCTGTTTCTCTGCTTTCCCGCGAGTATTAGTAACTTGATCCCACTCAAAAAATCACTCAACTGATGGGACAACATCACAACAGCGAAAATGACCCATCCTTTCCAATCCTCATCAGATTCTTTCAAGCATATTTCACTGTTTCGTGGACACTTCCATGCATAAACAAACTCGCTGGTGTCATCCGAGAAGTCCAACTCAGATGCTCTAATGAACTCAAAGAGCATCCATATTTGTAAACCTAACACAAGGAAAACAATTATCCAAGCCGGTACACTTGTGCTTAGGAAGAAGCTGTATACTGAATCTATCAATTGTATCCAATGTAAATAGAGTCAGAGGATATTGTGTCATATTGAAGCATGATGAAGGCTGTGCGACACACTCACCTGTCCCAACTGTGCTCAATGCATACTTTTTATCCCTACTAGTCAATGTTCGCCGCGATAGTCTACCTCTTAGAGTTCTCAGTGATCTCATTGATCTTAGCGTATATCGATTTGCATTAAATCCAGATTTTGCCCTGTCATAGAGATTTGACAGCACTACCAATAAACCAAAAAGGACAACCAAGCATAGACAGAATGCCCATGAAAAGTCCACATAGGAACCGAACCCAGCTCTCTTTATCCAAGTTTGATCATTAAAATGGCATTCACTATTGACATTGCCTATAAGTAAGAAAGTGTGTAACATAGAAATGGTCAAAAAGTCAGATGAAATGTGACGAACCATGTTTGCAATAAGAGACTTGCTTGTTGTTCTCACAGCATACTTTGCAATTTTTGCATATCAAAGGTTCTTCAAAGTCAGTTGGCACTCCTGTGGAAGCAAATCAATATTTGTTATGTGAAAGGGTTCGGCAGGGACAGATGGTAAAGAGAAACGTGATTCATAAATTTACTCACCGCAGTCTGTTAGGCATGAACATACGTGAATAGGATCAAAAGGTAAAAGAAATTGAAAAATATGATACGTGAACACGCCATACTCACCTGTGATGAAAGAGGATCGCTCATTCATAAAATGTGTGTCTATGTGTGGCATTTCGCCTTGTAATCGATTGCCATGAAGATGGAAGAGACTTAGATGATGCAGCTTTCTTAGTTCAGATGGTACCGTATCAATGAAGGAATTGTATGATAACCGCAGGTATGTAAGATTCAAAAGCAACCCAATCTCTTCAGGAATGGTGCCCTATCAAAAAGTACAAGATGAGTTCAATGACAGAAGATAATAAATATTTGGTCGAGAGTTGTGTGAGTCTAAACATACCTTGATATCATTATCACTCATATCAAGCTTGGATAGAGAGGTCAGATCTGCTATTCGAGTGCTCAACTTGCCAGACAAACCATTGTTGGCTAGAACTAGTTCCACAGTACTGGTATTTGTGGTGGGGTCACAATTGACACCAAACCAAGTGCAATGGTGCTTGTGCTCGTCCAACCAGTTTGTTGCATCCGTCCATTCAGTTCCCTTAGCAGACACATATATCTCACGTAATGCATTTCTCTCTGGGGGACATGCTTTTGTGTTATTTGCCTGGTCAAAGCCTCTCATCAAACACAGGTTGAGAGGTGCAGGGTTCTCTCTGGCAACAAAAGAAAATCAATCATAACAGAAGGGTAAGTGCGTTTTGTGTTGTATTTGAACTGGATGAAAAGTTACACAATGATACTTACAGTCGGGGATTTCCAGTCAGGAGAACCAGACCTTGAATTCCTGACAGCGTTGAAGGAATTAAATCTTCCAGGTCATTACTAGACAGGTCCAATGAAAACAATTTCGAACCTCCTAATACTGCCGGCATTGATCCAGTGAGCTGGTTGTTTGATAGATTGAGAGATTTCAATTGAGGCATTGCAAATAGATCAGTTGGGATAGTTCCAGACAGTGCTTGGTTTGCTAGACTGATATCCTTGAGTACAGGTAGAGCGAGATGCATGCGATTGGGCATTTGACCAACTAACTTGTTGTCTTCCATCAAAAATTGCTCCAAATTTTGGTGGACGGGAAAAGGATCTGGTAGAGGGCCAATGATCATATTATTTGACAGAAGGAGTACCTTGAGATTTGGAGGAATGATAGAGAGAATATCACTCGCATCTTGTTGCACTTTGTTGTGACTCAGATCCAGTATTTCTAGAGTTTCGTACGATGATTTTGACTTGATTGACCCACCAATGGAAGTAAACTGGTTACAGCTTAGGTTGAAAGACCTAGCAACAGGTGCAAGCAGAATATCAGCTTCTCCACTCAAACTATTCCGAGACAGGTCAAAGTACTTCAGATGTAGAAGAGAATCCAACCCCAGTCCGTAGTAATATGATGTTGGAGAAGGCGCTAGATGGCCGCTCAGATTGTTGTTGCTGAGGTTGATTTCCGTTATGTCGCCATTATCATTGCATGTCACACCAAACCAGCTACAAAAGATCTCTGACTTAAGCCACCCTGTCCTATTTGTCCAGGAAACACCCCCAGTTGCAATATAGAATGATCTGAGTTCATTTAAAGTGTCTGAAACTGGAGTGTTGAACCAGGTCAAGGCATCCTTGAAAGTTGTGCATGAACAACATTAGAAACAATATTTTAGACAATATATTGTTTTGTGAACTTTCTCAGTAAAATTAAGAGTACTCACAAAATGGCTGAATTCGAGCGTTGCAATATTTGGGGATTGGGGTGCTAGGGCGATTCCAACGTAGAAGCTTTCAAAGCCAACTTGAATCGGAGATATGGAAATCCATTTATTTTGGGCTTCAGCCCTTGCATATCCAGTCACTGCATTACCATTTTTCCGTAAACGTAATTCACCACGTTGAAACTCTTCTGAATAAAGGGAACCCACTCCATTCGCTGTAAACATCGAATCTTCATTGTGTTCGTTGGTAAGTTGACCTGTAGAATCACGCATCAATAACCCGATTTGGCCAGAACCACCGACATAGAGAAATAAGAGCCTTGAACCAGGATGGAGGTTTTCACGAATCATTAAGCCTGCCTTTGCTCCTGCTGAGGAGGATTTGTCAGCAAAGTTTTCAATTAAAATGGTAAGAGAGAAGTCACTCTCTTCTTGAAAGGAGTGCAAGTAGCTGAGGTCATCAGCTTCATCCTGGAAGAAGAGATAATCATCAATCAAAGGGTTAACACTGGTACACTGAAATACTGCATTCAAAAATGTTACATAGCTCCACTTACCCCAATGTCGTTACTAGCTGACACGAGGGTCCAACTGTTGTTGTCGGTATACAACGACGAGCCAGGTATCACCTCCGTGTTTCCCCCGTAGGCAGACCCAAGATTTGTCAAAGTTAGATCATATCCGTTTATAGAAGTTTCAGTGCTATCGAGCCAAGATAAAGTATCCTAAGAGCAGATAATGTGAGAACAAAAATACTTGAATCATTTGGGAGGCAAGTAACTGACTCAATGAATGAAAATACTCACAACATGACTGAATTCAAATGTTATATTATTTGAAGGGCCATCATCTGTCCCACTACAATATAAATCTCCTTTGCCGCACCACCCATACTAATAAGGAGAATTAAGGAAGATACAGAGTGGACACACACTGTGTTAGATATTTATTTGAATAGAGAAATGAATACAAAAAAGAGTATGATTCAGAATTTGACCACTCACCTGAGAGCAACATCTGCTATCACCACAATACCCATCTCCTCGTTTTCCATTACCGCATGTAGCCTTGGGATGGGATGATACAGCAATCCCCAGGTGAAAATTTACGAAGTTAATTTTTTCGGAGCGTATGCGAGTCCATTCTCTCCGGTTTGCAGCTCTTGCGTATCCAGTTATTATATTGCCAAACTTTCTCAACCGGAGTTCGCCACGTTCTAACTTCTTATCATCGTAAAAAAAAACATTCTCCCCAGGTCCTTCAAGTGTACCACTGGCTTCTGTTCTATGACGAGACCTCCACCCAATTTGACCATCCTTGCCAACATGTAAAAATGTATAAGCAGAACCCAACTCAAGCGTCTCACGAATCATCAAACCTGCCATTGCATAATCATCTACGCTTGACGACATGCGTTCGACAAAAATTGTTTTGACAAAATCACCCACACCCAGAGGTGAGTGCAAATAGCTTGATGCCTGGAACAAACATAGATGATACATATTACAGGTGGAGTCACGGTGAGAAAAAGACTCAGCTTTAAGGGAATATTGCTATTGTGCATGGTGAACTTACCCAATTTTTCCCAGTATGAGAGATTATCCATTTGCCAGGGTTGGATTCTACTTCTGTCCAATTAGTGTCTCCAATATTGGTCAATGTGTTATTGCTCACATCAATCTTCCCTAATGGCGAACATGCAGGAATTCTACAGTATCCCCATTCTATCTCTTTATCTACTGTGAAGCACCATGGTCCTCGGGGGTCATTATCAGGATTTCGACAAGCATTATTGCCTTCAAGACCACTCTCAGGGTAGTTATCTGGAGTATAAGTGTGATTATGAGGTTCTATGTCCTCCCAATACTGACATTTGAATCCATAATTGGTGTTACTAATTGAGCCTCGGTAATCAACTTTGTTTGCAGTTGAACATCCACAAACTTCAGGATCCGCACCCTCACAAGTTTGCTTAGTGGGAGAAAGATCTTGACTGTTACTTGAGGTGCTGCTTGGATCAAGAAGGATAGGAAGAGACACGTTACTTGGGCAATCTGTTCCCAGAGTCCATACTCCTTCTCCCTTATCTCCTGTCCACACCAAGGCATGTTCAATATCATACTTTTGAAACTTGAAAGGAAACTCCATCCAATCAGACCAACCAAAGGACTCCAAATGATGTTGGACCTTGAAACTGGAAGAATTCCAACTGATTCGAAACTTCCGGAATTCATTCTCGTCAAGTTCCTTTCCTCTACTCTCTGCCACAATACTCAGTCTCCTCCCAAAAACGAGTTTTAAGTAAGATTCGGTATTGTAGTGTAACCCGATGTGCACTGTGTAGTATTGACGGCCAGGTCCCACACAATCCTTACCGCAAGGCACAGGTGCTGACCCTAAAGCAATAAGAGCATATCTTTTGGCTTTTAATGCAAACACTAAACTCCCTTGGTCTGTATCGAGATTGTTCACTAATTCAGACCATTTTGATTCATCACCTAAAGTACAAACAGATGGTTGTTGGATTGATAGGGAATTAGGGCATTCCCATATCTCAGGATCTGCACCTTGGCATAGCGATGTCGTACAACAATCTTCTTCTCCGTATCCATTGATCCAGCCAAATTCACTTCGACAGTTATTATGGCCACAAACTAGTCCAGAAGCACAATCATCATCGTGGTCGCAATCACCCTCTCCAATAGAACATTTGTTTTTCGCAGTGCAACACAAATAGCAACCACTTGCACAGTTTGCATCGTCACATGGCGTTGTTGTTGGCATGAAAGATACGGTCGGATCGGCAGAAGTGGTTGGGGGCAATGTAGGCATTAAGGACGCCGATGGAGCATTGCTGGGCATGACGCTTGGAGCGACTGAAGCGGTGGGCATGTCGCTTGGAGTGGTTGAAGCAGTTGGCTTTGGTGTTGGGCACAATGGTAAAATGCAGTACCCCCGGTCAAGGTCAGGATCATCAGTGAGACACCAGGCACCATCTTCTTCTGGGTCTCGGCAATAATTCCCTTCGAGAAAAGCATTGGGATAATATTCTGGCTTGTAGTCAATATATTGGTCCCACCTTTTACATGTGATACCCTGCAGAGTTACACTGGTTGAGCCGCGATAAACTGGGTTCTCGCCATCCTCACAATACTCAACACAGCAATTGGTACTGTCATTCCCATTGATCCAGCCAAATTCACTTCGGCAGTTCTCCCTCGCACACTGCAATCCGGGAAGGCAATCATCGTCAGAATTGCACCCGCCCTCTCCTGCAGAGCATTTGTTCTCCGTAGTGCAGCAAGAATCGCAGGAATCGTCCGCGCAGTTTGTATCGACACATCTGGATGGTGTTGGTGGTGTTGAGGTGCTCGGTTCAGAACTGGGAGGAGAGGAGGAGCCAATGAATATCTGCCGCGGAAGCGATTTCTCGATGCAGTCCTCTATCCAAGGGAATCTGCCGTGTTACGCAAAAAGGGTTAGAATGCATGTGTTGTATTTAGCATGTGGTGAGTTAGGTCTGAACGATAACTATTCAAACCCATCCTAGAGGTGTGGATATACTCACATTTTTTTACAGCATTCCTCTATAGAATGAAACGCATTAGTCCCACGAACAATGGAGGGAGGACGATTGGCTGGATCATTGTTACATTTACGTGTAAACCACTCCGAGAAGTACAAATCTGCTTCCAACTCAACCCCGCCATCGTCTGTTCCTTGACGAGACTCCACTGAATCCCGATTGAGGATGAGTCTATCTTTCCTCTGGTGGATTCCCTCGTTAGTAACCGCTGGGTGGACATTGTCTGGTGATATCTGGGGTGAACTCGCCGGTGGAATGGCGGTCGCATGTTTGATCGTGGAGTCAGGGGCAAGCTCCCTCGCAATGAATGTGGGTGAAAAGAAGGGGGAGTCGGTGACGCCATTCTCCTCTTGACTCGTCGACAACAAATTTCTATTGTCGCTACTGTATGAATCCTTATGATTTATCGTACTGTCGTGGGAGGATTCCTGATTCGTCGACGTCGGCTGCTCGGGGCGAAGGGAGGACAGAGGTGACCTCTTCGCGACAACAGGGTGGAGCGGGACTTCGTCGTCGTCGATTGCAGAGGAGGAGGGGAGGGCGACTTCTTCGTCATCTCCGTCGAGTAATCGGACAGCTGCGATAGCGGCCTCGTCGTCCGTTCCCCTCGTCGTTCGAGCCGTAGGCGGAACCCCCCGCGACGTGGCCCGAACGGCATCCTTTCCCCCCTCGACCGGCACCTTCTCCGCGGAGGAATACGGGTCTCCTCCGCTCCCGGCGGTGGCCTCGTCGTTCCATCCCCTCGCACTCATGGCCGCGGAAGAAACCGCCGGCGCATTCGCGGCGGAGGGATACGAGGCCCTTCTTTCCCACGAGGGACTTGTTACAACATCGTCGCCGTCTTCCGCCGGCGCGCGATTCGAGGTCCGGTAATGCGTGGGCTTCGCGAAAGACGAGGCGTGTTTCCCGCTTCCGTCCCCCTTGCCGAGGGGAACGCACGAGGCGAGGATTACGAGTATCATCATCGTACACAATACGATTAATTTCATGGGCATTCCCCCCCAATGTGATTTTCCTCTTTCCGGTTTACTAGAGCTCGTCATCGTCTCCTTTTTATCTGCCTCCGTATTGTGGCGGCTGTCGCCGTTACGCAACACCGATATTCCACTCCTTTCCTCTGATGCCCATGCCTTCTGGATCAGAGCCGAGCGCTCATCGTCAATGGCTGGTTGCGATTGCTCGACCTGCGCCTGCGCCTCAACGATTTGGATAAGTTTTTCCATCGATTGTCCAATCCCGTTCAGGGCCTGCAACACCAACATCATCGTATCCCGATCCTCTTTTTCGTTTGCAGTAATTGATTTCTCCCCCCCTTCCAAGCCTTGAATGCCGAGAGACAATATCGTACGACCGATGCTCTTAGCTTCCTTGGTATTCGCCGCCTCACGGGGCGCGCCGGTATCCTCTCCCCCCTCGCCCGATTTGCATCTACCATTGGATCTCCTGAAAGATTCTATCGCGGGGATGATGCTCCCCCCTGGCTGGACGTTAGAATTCACCTTCTTAGGCTGTACGCAGGCGAGTCCAACCTTGTCCGCTTGGCCATTCGAGCTGGGGCCGATGATATTTCCTTCGGGATTTGCGTTGTGGGTGTTTGTCATATTGTGGAGTGCATCAACGTCCTGTCCACCTCCTCCCTTCCCTGTTTGTCCATTGGACCTGGCCAACCCACGGGAGGCAGGTGCCTCGTTGGATGCTTCCAATTGCATCTTGTCGCTCTTGTCTCGTATTTTGTCTGATTCGATATTCAATCGATGCGCTTTTGTTCGTTGCCTCTACTGACGAAGTAATTGACTCCTGTAAGGAATAGATATCGGATCTATTACTATCGCATTAGGAGTACAATTGGAACGATGCGACGATTTCTGCGATGGCGATTAAATATCAACAGTGAAGCGGGCTCGTCATATGCTCGTATCGTAGTACGAGTTGCTCTTGCATGCTCGACTGGAGCGCTGAGACAAGGTAATATTTAAAGAAGTAGCCCTCTCTAAGATGATTTTCTTGTGTCTTGGGTAATCACCTTGTACCTTCTGACAAAGAAGTCAAACCCTATTGTATTATTTACTAATAAAAAGCTATCGGAAATGTCTTTCGAACGGTGTGTATAATATGGAGCTCAAATTCCCACCACAGACCTCAATTTAAAGGACAAAAAGATAGAATATTACGGACCGTACTGAGTACGTATTAGTACGATACCGCAGAATCGTGTACCATTTTCTTCGCAGCAAAAAATTGGTTTCTGAGGCACGGAACTAAACCATCTCATTCGTAGCTAGATAAGTGCTAACTAACTCTACCTATCTACTCAATTAAGTCCACAAAACTACCACTATTTGTTTGTTATTGCTAAGTTAAGGGCTGTGGTAAAAGTTAAAGCTTCATCAAGACACCATTAGAAAGGTATTTTGAATATCTTACTACCATTTCATGTTTTGCCTATTCTATCTCTTTGTCTTCGTTATAAAATTTAATATAAAACTACTCAAATTACAATTATTTTAAGATTGAGCACAATTATTCTTTGTATAACGGCAAATTTGAAATCACAGCTGACAACAATTTCTAGCTCACATCACTCCCGGCGCCTAGGACAATTTTTGTATGAGTCCGGACGCATTCGGAGAGTTTGTGAAAATTTCGTGTCAACTCCTGATGGGATCGAGGTTGGAAGTTTTACTCCTCTCATTCTACTGAATTCTGATTTTGTACAATAAGAATAAATATTTAAATTAGATAAAATATTGCAATTTTTGATATATATGATAAATAGTTTAATCTTATTGAGTAGGAGTACTCCCTAACAAGCTAGGAATATCTATTTCTCAACACATCGTAGGTACTACTAGAGATACTTGTCGCTCTTGTCTCATATTTTTGCTTCGATGTAGTTGTAAGTAGGTACCCTATCGTACGAAATAGGCTCGTTCACGAGCCGATGATGCACAGGCTGTAAATCAAAAAATTCTGTTTATTCTTAGGACTTTCACCACCTGGGATCCTTGTCCGGATCAAATGACCTCAACGCTTGCTTCAAATTCTGCCTTTGGAATACCAGGATTGTACTCGTGGGAGGTTGTGGCAGTCAATTCTAGTACAGTACCTCTAGGAATATGATGTAGGTACCTCTAGGTTTGTAGGATACTCATAATATCATTACCGAAGTGAAGGCTCGTGGACTTAGGGGGTATATTCGGGGCATAGGTACGCTCTGCCAACGTAAATCTGACTTACCTACTACAAATACCTCATTTTACATTACAAAAGTGTGCTAATGTTACACTACTAACGTGACAGACTGAAAGTTATTTTTCAAAAAAATGCCACTTTTACTGCAGCACACAGAAGAACTGAGTCCTGCGGGACGCGGAAAAACCACGTGGAACCATTATTCAACCCTGACCAGTGGCAGGCGCTCTTGCCTCAATCAGTGAATCAGTGCCTCCTAAAAAATACACGAGCCTACCGAAGTGTCGACACCTACCCGTTATCTCTAGGAGTAAGACATGGGTACCTATCGACCATCCTACGAACATCCAATAGGTTGTCCAAGCAAGTAGCAAATTTGTTAGGAGTATTTGTTAGGAGTACTCCTAAGTATTTGTCAATTATGTTCGGAATTTTGTCCGAAAAGTTACTAATTTGCGGATTTTGTCGTTCGACAACTGACAATTAACTAATTTGCTGTATGAGGTGTCCTCGCTCATTCCGAAATTTGTCAATTGTCGACGTCATTGTTTTAGGGCATGTCGCGCCGTCATTTTCAAGCGTCGTTTCCGAAAAAGAAAAAAACGGAATCTGTTCGTGATTTGATGGGTAAATGCCCCCCCGGAAATCTTCTACGTGAAATGTTGTACCAGGGCTACGAGTTGTTGACAACTGACAAATTTGTCAGCCGGTTGACAATTATCAAATTTGTTGAAAATTCTTGGATCCACAAATTAGAAACTTTCCAGACAAAATTCCGAACATGATTGACAAACAACAATTAACAAATAACAAATTCACTACTTACTAGGACAACCTACTTGGTGAAAAATATGATACGCCCATCATCCAAACAGGGATGTTATGGTCCATTCTCCTCCTCAGTTATCCGATGCCATTGAAGTTGAGATGGGATCGAATCAGTCAATATCTATCACAATAGCACCAATGTATCTTTGAGGTGGGTACGTATGGATAGCTAACACCGTCAATCGCACATGCACCGGTAGAATCTACAACACACAGAATGAATCATTCTTTGCGCACTCGCGCTTTGATCCGTTTTCAGATTTCATTCGACAGCAATTCTGACAGAAAAAGTGTCACGCTATTGGCTCACCAATCCTTCTGTATGACAGTGATCTAGCGGACACTCACAGACAAAACTTTACCCCCCCCCTCCAAATGATACGCGATCCACCATTGGCAAAATTTCTGGGAGCTGTCCTCCATCCTGTCACAAAAGCATCCTGCTAGACCTTGGTGCTTGTTTCAACATCTGAAATTAAAGAAAAGAAAACATCATGCCAAAGCCAGTCCAGGTTGATGACCCTGTACCTGCACAGTGTCCTCCTTCTCCATTGCTATGCCAAGCAACAAATGCAGGCGCTCAGGCACCCCGTCCTGCTGCTGCTGGTGCTCCTGGTGGTACTGGTGGTGCTCCGATTCTCACATAACGGTATGTGCAATCCCGAAATTCATATCAAAAGAGGTAAAAAAGTCCAAAAGAGTCTGGCAAGTCCTATTGAACAGTGGGTCTGGTGGTGACCTATGGTTCTTACAACTAGATAAAAAAAGTACATACCATCTAAAGTGATTTTAAACCACAAAGTTAATCGGAAAATACGACCGTTTTCTTACAAATGATTATCATATATGTAGTGTA
>JAZGVQ010000093.1:0-14239 GCA_037356215.1 Thalassiosira gravida | reverse complement strand
CCTCACCCACAAAAAGAGGCAGGGTTTAGTTAAAAATATCCAGGTTAAACCAGGAGAAGAACCCGGTTGTTGCAGGTTGACTCATTTCAACATTGGCTTTTAGTGGGGGCCGCTGTTTACTTCCTTTCGCAGCATAAGCTGAAGTAGACAAAAACAACATAGTTATCAATAAATAAGCTTTCATTTTAAGTGATTTCATAACGTTCTCCAAAGTTCAAAAAAATGTGGACGACTGACCACATTGGAGATCATTATCTCAGTTCAGAGATGAATTAATACAATTACTGCTTATAAATTAGGCAGGGAATAATTTATCTTTTAGAGTTTCGGCTAAAGCACTCAAGAATATGAAGAAAAATACGGCAGAAAGAAACTGAGCAATATAAAGATATGAATCATAGATAAACATCATCTTATATCCCAGAATATGACGAACAAGATATTCAAGTATGTTTAACAAATCATGAACTACGCTAGGTATTATGATATAGCCTACATCAATATCCGACTTAGTGATTTTCCAGTCATCATAGTATTTATCAAAGTGTATCCCACAAATATGGGGACGCAATAAAACCAGATGCCTCACGGTGAGTACATTGGCGCAAATAAAAGCATACCAAAATATCTCTGGACCTTCTTTCCCAATCAGAAACCAATATATCTCAGCACTAATTGATGATGCGGCAATCACAAAGGAAAGCTTTCCCAATTTTGAATATTTGTTTATCCAACAGGCGTATAACAAATACACATAGGCAGGAATGATGAAATATCTGTTTCCCTCTGAGAAATACCAAGCGGTTTCTTCAATGAGCAACGCGCCCATAAATATCACACAAAGTGTAAACAGGTTTTTATCCCACTTTAAACTTACCAAAGCGGTGACGACGAGCAGGCCGATGAACAGTCGGTCAAATAACAGGGGGTAGCCAAAGGTGGAGAAGGTGACTATCAGGGTAATGCCAATAGCCAGCCATTGTAGGCGCATTGCTTAATGCGCTCTCAGTAAAAAGACTCTCATTAGACAGCACTCATAAAAGCGACTCTCATATATGGCATTCACAAGCGGGCGCTAGTTAATGCCTAACAGCTTTTTAAGGTAGATCTGCCATTCTTCTAATACGGCGGGGCTGAGTTTGCTGCGACAGGTTCGCCCCCAGGCTTCTATGATAGAAAACGGGACTTTTTCAATAGTGCCATGGTGGTTGCGTTCGATTGACGAGACGGTTTCTCGGGACATACCAATGCGATTACCCAGTTCTTCCTGAGTGAGACCCACTTCTAACCGTAGTTTTTGTAATTTTTGGCCATCGACGTATCTTTTAACCATAGAATCCCTGCCTTTGGATGCCAACTGTCTAAAAAGAGCCCTTATCTATAGGGCACCTTAACTTTATGATAAGACGTTTTCTTTTGAAAGAGATGCCAGCATACCCCCTTCCCCACGGGTCTGTAAATCCATCAGGCGTGAATTTACCCGTTTTTACCCAAAAAGGAACACAATTACATGTTCTGCAACACAGTAGTTATTGCAGTTTTAGCATTTTTTTGAGGTAATTTTTCCAGTCTTCAAAGGTGCTTACCGAGACTCTGGCGCGGCAGAAACGCCCCCAGTTATTCACTTTTTCAAAGGACAATTTATCGATAGAGCCCGGTTTATTTTGCTCAAAAGCAATAACGGTTTCTCTCGATACCCCAAGGTGCTCGGCCATCTGTGCCTGCGTAACACCACTTTCGGTTCTGAGTTGTTTTAATCTGGCACCGTCTATGGTTTTCTTTTTCATACTCATTTGAATTGTTTCTCAATATTTAACGCCAAACATTAATATTTGCTGCATATAACAAGAATTAAAAAGCCGGATTTAATTAAGATGATCTAATTAAGATGACTTAATTAAGATGATTTAATTAAGATCTAAGAGCTTTTTCAAATAGTCCTGCCAGCTGCGTCGTGTCGCCGTTGATAAATGGCTACGACATACTCTACCCCAGGAGTTCACCAAATCGAGTGAGAGATTGCCTACAGTTGGCTGATGATTTTTCTCAATATTAATTACTGTCTCTCTGGAAATGCCAAGTCGCTCACCCATTTCAGCCTGTGTCAGGCCAGTTTCTTTGCGGAGCTGCTTTAACTTTTCACCATTTATATATTTATTCGCCATTTGATCCTACGCTTTCCCGGGATGCCTACTGCTTAATTTGTTACTGGAATTGGTTAGTCTTCACATAATAGTCAAATTTTTGGTAAATATAAATACCTAAATTGATTTTTAGCCAATAAACTTAACCAAAAAGCCATTAACCTGGCTATTCACGGCATTTTACAATAAAAATCCTTACAGGATCACACCATTACTGTCAGGTTTAACTTCTCATGGCATTCACATCAATGACATAAAAACCGTTCCTAAACAAAAACAGTTGCTAACCAAAAAAAACCGTTCCTAACCACAAAAAGCGCCGATTAAGAAAGTATTGTTATTAAGAAAGTATTGTTATTAAGAAAGTATTGTTATTAAGAAAGAGCTACTGAAGCAAAAATTACAAACACCTTATTGTTTTGTTCAAGATCTTAACTAATTTATGCCAGCGTATCTTTTAAGGATTTTTGAGGCGGGCACATTTTTTTCTGGCCCGTTCGATGACGTCAGAACTGCCTGCCAGTGAAAATTTGAAGCGCACGAAGCCTTCTTTGTACCAGTCCATCTTCAGTATCATTGAAGACGCGTCGGCAATTCTGGCGATAATCAAGTCATCATTTTTAAAATGAAAAAACCTGGCACCAAATTTTTGAGTCATTACGAACTCGTCAAATTCATCATCGAATCCAATTTCAGATATATATAGATTTAATTCATCTTCTATCTGGGCATTGGCAAGATTGGGGGCTTGGCTAAACGCAGCATATATCCACTCGTCAGATGCATCGCAGCCAAAACCCAACGACACAGTGATTTCGTTGTAGGGGAAATCTAATTGATGAACGGGGCTGGTTCTTGCGGATACTGCAAAATAACTCTGCCCCTGGTTCAAACCGCCTTTTGACGATGACTCAGACCAGTCGCTTATTGGTCTGGGAATATCTGCCACAGTAGAACTTTGCAAACCGAAATATATCCCGATACATATGGCTAAAAGCACAAGCCCTGCGAGTATTACCGGTTTTTTAGTGTGTGGTTTATTTACGAGTATGTTTTTCATGGCAATTTATGAATAGTTTACTTTTTATTGGAGGCTGAACCACAAAAAAGCAATATATGAACGGCTAATAGCCCCTGGTGCTTATGCATTGGTGTTCACCATCGACACTACATTTTTTCTACTAATCTAACAAGACAGATATTAGCACTGTAGCCTGATCTAATTACAATTGATTTGGTTCCCGGTCGTCACTGCCAGGCGGTTAATATGCCTGTTACTATGGCTGCTTTGGTAAAACTGGTTGGTAACGTTGAAATGCCGATTTCCTGCATTACCCCTTAACAGGTACAAAAATATTTTATTGCCTGGATGCAAAAGGTCTACCCTCTCCCAGTGATCCTGGGAAAAAGAACACCTCAGTGATAGTTAGCCAAAACAGTAAAATTGTTTCTCTATAGCAATTTCTAAGAAAGCACGACAAGCTTGTTCGGTGCAGACCAGGCTTTACAGGTCGCTCTTGAAGTCACCGAGAACAGAAGCCAGCCAGAGTTATTACCACTCTTACCACCGTCTTTGCTGAATGTGGTGATGTTGAGAGTATCGTAATAATATTTTAGAGTGCGGAATTTTCACTCAATTTTAGCTACGATGGTCATCAATATTCATATTACAGATTGACACCAGAAAAAATTTCTATATATTGCCGAGTAATTTTTTCTCTAGACAAATAAATGAAAGGGATTTTATGCAACGGTTATTAGCTGGCCTTCTTTTGGTTTTGCCTTCTATTCTGATTTTTACTGCCCATGCGCAATCCGTACAATGGAGTGAAGAAAATCACCAAATGATCCATGGTGACTTTAACGGCGATGGAAAGCTGGATTCGTTGATTGTGTCTACATCCCCCGGCATGCCGTCGTATTTCTTTTCTGATGTCGGCACACAAAATACCCTCACCCAATACCCTGTCCATTTTAATCGCGGCGAGCAGTTTATCGTCTCAGGTGATTTTGACAATGACGCTCAGGACGAAATCCTGGTATTAGATAAAGAGCTCAATGGGTATTACTGGGAATATTCTCAGGAACAGGGTTTTATTGAAGGTGAAGAAAAACTAAAAATAGCGGGTTATTCCACAAACCGACAAATCAACTTTACTCATCTTTTTCGGGGAGACTTCAATGGTGACGGCAGTTCTGATTTAGTGGCTTACGCTGCGGACTCCCATGACATTGTTACGTTTTTAAATAAGGTAAAAGAAAACAAAATCAAGTTTAAATTTGATGCGCAACTGTATCTTGATAACGATGCCCCCATGACACTTCAGGTTAACGACTTTAATAATGACGGGCTGGAGGATATTGTTCTGTTGTCGTCCGCCCAGGGCGGGTCGTCTTATGTGGCATTTGCAGGCAAGAATGGCAAATTCAAAAAGTCGGATTTTGAAGATATCACGCCTTATCTCGATGGTGCAGACTGGAGCACCCGGCAGCACTCTTTTGCGCTTTGGACAGACGCAGAAAAAGACGAGCGTCAGATAGTCAGGCTGGCCAATGCCAAAGGCGGGGTTGACGAAGAAGGGAACCCGTTAACCGACAGTGATATTGACCCTCAAGGCAACCCGATAACCGGGGGTGATAAAAAAGGCGACAGCGAGGGCGTTGGCTTATTTTCACAAGACAGTACCTGGCAAGAGAGCTTTTCCGCTCAGGCAACAGCCTGTGAACATTTAGCCTATTCAGTGCTCAGTAAAACCGTGACCACAACCTGCGCGGTAAATGCCGATACAGAAAATATGCCCGCGGCCTATGATGGTGGTCTTTTAAGTGGCTTTGTTGCCAAAATACACGC
Source organism: Thalassiosira gravida (assembly GCA_037356215.1). Classification (NCBI taxonomy): domain Eukaryota; phylum Bacillariophyta; class Thalassiosirophyceae; order Thalassiosirales; family Thalassiosiraceae; genus Thalassiosira; species Thalassiosira gravida. Next base: position 9,244 of record JAZGVQ010000093.1, on the reverse strand, counting down.
CATGGTGCGCCCTGAACCTGACAGCTATACCGTCAGCAGCTCGGTCAGTCAGCCGGGGTATGTAAATGCCTATTTGTACAACGGTGATGACATCTTAATTTCGTGGGGGTCTGTCAGTGGTGCCAGCGCGTACCAGCGGGAAGTGAGTTTAAATGGTGGCGGCTGGCAAAATACCAAAACCTACCCGGGCACCCAGACATCTGTATGGTTTTATAACCAACAGGTCCGCTCGTATCGTTACCGTGTCAGGGCCTGTGTTGGCAGTGTGTGCAGTTACTGGCGGGAGTCTGGTACGGTAACGGTGTATCCGACCCCCACTCGTCCGGCGACGCCAACCGGCATACCGTCCATCTCGGGTGGCAGCTATGTCCCGGTGAACACCGGATTTACCGTCAATTTGCCTGCGGTCGCGGGGGCAACGAGTTATCAACTTTATTCCGGGACATCACCGTATTCGCTGCACTACCGCAATGGCGGCAGCAGTTCGTTGTATCACCCTGGTCAGGCGAACTACGGATATCTGTATATTAAATATAAGGCTTGCAATTCAGCCGGTTGCAGTGAGTTAAGTCCGTATCGCCGGGCCTATATCTATACAGCGCCTGGCGCGGCAAACAATGCCGCGATGAGCCCGACAAGTCTTCATTACGGGGGCGGTGCCACCCTGTCCTGGACCAGCGCGGGCGGCATGGTGCCTTCAGGGTATTACCATGTCTATGAAACAAAACCTGGACAAGGGGAAGCCCATATCTCCACCACCACAGCCGGAACGGGCACCAGTTATTCGTTGCCCACCACCCCCAATGCCAGCCCGGGTGCTTATACTTACCGAATTCTGGCCTGTAATCCCGGCGTGGGCTGTGGTGGCTCGCAAAGCGCATCGACAACCCTGGTGAATCGCGCCCCCGTACCCGACAACGAGTCTGCCACGGTTCAGGAAGGCAGTTCGGTCAGTATCAATATCCTGGAAGGCGATTACGACCCCGACGGGCACAGCTTTAGTCTCAGTACTTATACGCAACCCGCTAAAGGCAGTGTCTCCTGTTCAGGGGCGAATTGTACCTTTACCGCCAACAGCCCGATATCGGCAGATTATTCGGATGCGTTTACCTATACCATTACCGATGCATACGGAGCGGCCTCAACCGGCACGGCGTCTGTGACCATTAATAATGTCTATGTGACGCCCGGCTGGGCCCAAAAAGGCGGCACCCTGTCCAATGATACCAGCAACAGTGCGTCTGTAACCCCACAGCCTGACACCTTTAAGGGCGCGATACCCGGCCAGGCCGGTGTTTCAGGCGGCGCCGCCGCCTACAACATTCCGATAGTTGTGCCACCTGGGCGTAACGGCGTGCAGCCGGATGTGTCCCTTAACTATTCCAGTCGCAGTGGCCTGGGTATTGCCGGGGTGGGCTGGAGTTTATCGGCAGGCAGCAGTATCTCTCGTTGTCCACGCACAGTGGCCCAGGATGGTGCAACCGGGAAAGTTAACTTTGATGCGAACGACAGGCTGTGCCTGGACGGTCAGCGCCTGGTACCATTATCCGGGGCCTATGGTGCCCCTGGTACCACCTACACCACTGAAATGGACAGCTTTATTACCGTAACGCAGAACGGCGCCAGTCTGAGTAGTTCAGGTGCGCACTTCAGCGTAAAATTACCCAACGGGACCCTGCGTCAATATGGCGTAGACAACAGCAAGAGAGTCATACCCACCCACAAGTCAACCGCGCTTTCATGGCTCATCGCCACCGAAACGGATGTAACCGGCAACAATTCCATGTCCTACAGTTATCACAACTATGGTCATGGTGAGATGCTGCTCAGTAACATTACATACACCGGGACGGCAACGGCACTGGGCAACCGGGAAGTGGTATTTACCTACGCCACGTCCGGTTACGCATCGACGAGCTATATGAGCGGCGGTAAAATCCGTAGCACGCAGGCACTGAAGAAGATTGAAACAAAATATGCTGGCGGTCTTATTCGGGACTATACCCTGAGCCATTCACCAAGTTCGTCGTCTCAGCGGCCTCTGTTGCAGAGCGTGACGGAATGCGGTTACGAAAGTGGTTCGACATGTCGTACGGTAACCCGTTTTGACTGGGCGGACAATTTCCCGACGTTTGTAACAGAGATAATGGCACCCAATGGCCATACGGGTACTTTTTCATCTGAGGTGACGACGGTAAGCGGTCAGACCATAACGACCCCTGCAAATATGAACAATGTCACTGTCGCCTACGATTTGGATGGTAATGGTGTGCGTGACTGGATCTATAGTGATCAGCAGGGAATGGATAACGTCACTTACGTCAACGCTGAAGGGAATTTCATTTCAGAATTTGAAACTGAGATGTACCGCTTTTGTAACACTAACCCCTGGACTCATCAAAGGCAGTGTGTTGAAGCGGATTTTGATAATGACGGTCGAACCGATGTGCTGGGTTTTCAAAGTAATGGCACCCTGGAAGTGGGCTATATTAAAGCCCCGGATAATATTGACTGGCGTGCAACGACGGTAAACCTGAGTGACGGTAACAATGATTACTACAGCATTGTCAATGCCGCTGATTACAATGGTGACGGGCTGACCGATTTAATCGTTAAAGAAGGCGACAGTATCACCATGCACATTCGCCTTTATTTACATACAGGCAATTATTATTCACCTTTTGGAGGTGTGCCGACGACGTTATACACCGTTCAGGGAGATGCGACTAAATCGGGTCTGGTCACGCAAAACCGGGATGTGCAGTTTGTAGGTGACATGAACGGTGATGGTCTGGGCGACCTGGCCATTTACGGCCAAAAAACAGACAGGTTCTTACCCGCTTTATTGGAGTTGTTGCTCACAAAACGAAGTGGCAATGCTGTTACCATGACCACCCACGATGTGTACTTTAATAAAAATGGTGCCTCAACCTCCGGTCTTGCCACTCATCTGATGGACTACTCCTCGTTTGTGGATGTCAATGGCGACGGCCTTGCTGACTGGCTGGGGACATTAAACGGGCCGGGTTACAACGCGAATTTATACGTCAAATTCAATATGGGAAATGGCAGCTTTGATACTGCTTTGGATTTAGGCATGCAGTTGCCGCAGGTTAACATCCCTATGCCAGGTGGTACGGCGCAAGAGCCGGACTATGCGAAGGAGCCGGAGTTTAAAAACGCATTTCAACAAATTGATATTGATGGTGATGGCAAAGTAGAGCTGTTAATGCCGGATCCAAATGATGTTGTCGTTGAGGCCTGCGTGACCTTTCAGAAGTGGATAGCCACTAATACCTGGGGGCCGGAAACCCGCTGCGGTTCGTCTATTGCAGACCCTTATCCCACGGGGAACTACACCGAGTCCGTTTTATCCACAGACCTCAACCGAAACGTTTATCGTTTTAAGGCACTCAAATTTACTGAAAATGCCAGTGGCGGCGTCAGTGCCGCGTTTATTACCCGTGCATCCAGGCCAACGTTTAATTTGCTGGGTACCCCTGCGAGTAATTTCATGGTGGACGCCTTTGGTAAAGGATTGCAGGACCACGTCTTTAGTTTTGGTTGTTACAACCCTGATTGTAACATATCCGCGTCTTCAGCTGCCGCACCGTTTACCAATAACAAGAACAAGGTTTTTATCAGCAAAAACTATGGCGCCACCGGTGTTGCTTCTCCGGGCGACGCGGACTATGTCCCTGTTGATATGCTGCTTGCGGCGCATAATGGTGTCGGGAATAGCAGCTCCTGGGATTACAGCCCGCTGTCTTCCGATGAGCATGAAGCCTATGGTAACTATTACGACCCTCAGCGCGAGCACTTTGCGGATAACGAGCATTTTAACTTTGCCTCCAGCATGTACGCGGTGGCGTCCTTTAAACAAAGTAACGGTATCGGCGGTGTAAACGAAACCCGCTATCAATACACCGGGGCGGTCTATAACAACAAAGGGCGCGGCTTCAGAGGCTTTAAAACCATCACTGAGCGCTATTTGCCTGCCGCAGTGAGTGCAGGGTTAAGCACCACCACCCATACCATTTTTAAACAAAAGTTTCCGTTTAGTTCCCTGGTTGAATCTCAATATGTGCTTGAGGGCGCTGATCACTCATTGAATTGCTTCATCAGCAGCGACTACGTGTGTCAGCGACTCTCTGAAACCCACAGCAACTGGCTGTTAAATACCCGTCACAATGTGCCTGGTGCATATGCGGTGTACAACGCCTCTTCCCAGGCAACGCAATATGACGTGAACTCGTCCAATAATGCACAGGTTATCAGCTCGTCCACGGTGGCCATTAATAACGGTGACGGGGATGTAGACAAATTTGGTAATGCCCTTAAAAAAACCACCACCGTCACAGATAGTTACGGCACCTATACCACGATGGCGCTGGGGGATTACTCGCAGGCTACCCGTGCCTGGCCCGGTCGCTATGAAAGCAAAACCGTGGTCAGACATGCCGTAAACCGCACCGGCAGTGGGCTGACGGAAGCCACAGGCACCGATTATGACAAAGTGGTGCATACCGGTGTTAACTGGAATACCACCGTGCGCAAACCCCATATCGTTACGGTCAGGCACGGTGGATCTGCGGCAACCCTGACCAAAACCTCGGCCATTGGCGCGGCAAACACCACCGCGACAGTGACCACCACGCATTATAACGGCTATGGCCTGCCGTCGAGCGTGAGCGTGCAGGGCAACGTGCTGACAGGCGCGGCCACAACGGGCACACCACAAACCCGAACCGTCACCACCACCTACTCCAAAAACGGCACCAGTGTGGCGTCAGACGGATACTTCCCCTATCAAATCAGCCAGGCGTATGGCCATGTAACAACGGCGCTCACCAATCCACGCACCGGCTTACCCACGCAGGTGACGGACGTGTCGGGGGTGGTCACCACCACCGGATATGACAGCCTGGCGCGCCCTAAGAGCATCAGCCGTACCGGCTTCCCGAACCAGTACATCAGTTACCAACATGCTGACAGTTACGCCCCAACCCACGGTATTATGCTGATACGCACTCAGCAGGCAGGTGTGCCCACCTCGACCGAATACAAAGATGTCCTGGGTCGAACATTACGCACCACCACAGAAGGCTTCTCAGCAGGCTCACTGATCTATCAGGATGTGCAATACAACAGCAAAGGCCAGGTGGTTCGCGAGTCAAACCCGTATACATCCGGCCCGTCCTGGACTGAATACGAAAACGCAGGTGAAGGCATTGGCTATGACGTGCTGGGACGCAATACCGGAAAAATTACGCCGCAAACGGACGGTCGCCTTAAGACAACCTATGCCTACAGTGGCTTAACCACCTCGATACATGTCGTCCCCACAGACGGACAAAGCCTGTCTATGTCGCGCACCTACAACAGTTTAGAGCAGCTGGTTGAAACCAAAGATGCCCACAATGGTTACACGCGCTATGCCTACGATGGCAGCGGCAATCCGGTGGTCATTCAGGACGCCAGCAATAACCGGATCACCGCCCGATACGATGCCCTGGGGCGTAAATCCTATGTGGATGATCCCAATATGGGCCGCACGTATTTTACCTACAACGACTTCGGCGAGCTTGAGCGGGAAACCGACGCCAATAACCAGACCATTTACTATGACATGGATTTATTGGGCCGTGTTACTTCGCGAGGTGGTGACAATGATGCGGCCGCCAGTTTTGTCTGGGACAGCTATGCGGGTAATAATAAACCGGGCTTACTGATGCATCAGTCAGTAAGCAAAAGCGCCACTGATTACAGCAACACCACCTATACCTACGACAGTGCCGCGCGCGTGACAAACTCCACCATGGTGATTGATGGCGAAAGCTTTGTGACGCAAACGGTGTACGACACTCAGTTTGGTCGCCCTGTGGGGATGCGTTATCCGGCCTACGGGGGCCACAGCAGTGGTCTTGCCATTGAGTATCAATATAACGCCCGGGGTTATTTAACCCACGAAAAAAATGCGGCAACCGGGCATGTGTATCGTCAGGTCACCGCGCAGGACGCTCTGGGTAATATCACCGATGTGAAGATAAATGGCGGCACATTAACCGGAGAAACTCGTTTTCACAGTGCCACCGGGCAGATGCTGTATACCAAAGCCGGCAGCGGGCATCTTATTCAGTATACCGATTACGACAGCTTCGGAAATCTGAAACAGCAACAGAATCATTCCCAGCAGGTCACCTCGGTATCGGGTGTCAGTGTTGAGAATTACCATTACGACGCCCTGCATCGTTTACTGCAAAACGATTACCAGGCTGGCGGCTATACCGGTTCGTATTACTATCACTTTGACGCCGTGGGCAACATCAAAAAGAAAACCGATTACTCCACCAACAGTAATAGTGCCTATACCTACAGTGCCAACACCAATAAGCTCCATTCCGTGGCGCTCAAATCGGGTGGCACCCTGTACTTTGGTTACGATGCCAAAGGCAACCAGACCCACAGAAACCTCAACAGCACCAGCTTTGGTACCGCAGAGGTCACCTATAACGTCTTTAATAAGCCGACCCACATCACCAAAAACAGCAGCAATATCAGGCTGTCTTATGGCGCAGATTTAGCGCGTTACAAGCAAGTACGCGTCGTCAACAATGAGACCATAAAAACCTGGTATGTCGGTAAACATTTTGAGGTAGAGCACAGCAACGCCGGTAAAAAGTACCAGCACTACGTGTCGGATATTGCCATTATTACCGATTATGACTACGGCGGCGACGACATCGTGTATACCCACAAAGACCGCCTGGGCAGCACCGCCACCATGACCAACGAAAATAACTTTGTGGTGGCACTGCGTTTCTTTGACCCCTTCGGCAAACCCAGAAATGGCAACTGGTCGCCACTGGAAGTGACCGGACAAGCCCCACAGCTGACAAACAACGGCGCCGATACCGTCATGGCAACCCGCCGTGGCTTTACCGACCACGAACACCTCGACGAAGCCGAACTTATCCATATGAACGGCCGGGTGTATGACTATAATGTTGGTCGGTTTATGTCGGTGGACCCGGTGATTCAAAGCCCCGGAAACAGCCAATCCATTAATCCGTACAGCTATATTATGAATAATCCGTTAGCCGGGACTGATCCTACGGGGTATGAGTCTAAAAGCGACATTACCTATCAGCCTGTACGAAATCAACCAGTAACAAACTGCATTCTCGCTGCGGGTTGTGACGGACATGCGAAAACCATGGCGTTTATCGGGATGGCTCAAAACACATTGGGTAACAGTTCGGCCTTTGATAAGGTTGCAGCTACAGTAGGTAGTTTTAAGAATGGTGCTGAATCTGATGAAAGTGCTGCAAATGATAAGTCAGGGGAAAGTTCTGAAAGTCCAATTGTTGATACAAAGGGACAAGATGATGTAAATGAACCACTAGTTACAAGTGTTGATGATTTTGTTCACATTGATTTTCCATCTGAGAATTCAGGAACATCGAATTATCCGGATGATGGTACAGAAACTGCCTGCCTTCCTTTTTGTGGCGCCGCAGCAGGTAGTGGCAGTGCTGGAGCAGCAGGAACATCTACGGCACTTGGAGTTGGAGGGACACTAAGTGTGCACGGTAATGATCCTTTTTCTCCCGGAAACAGTGGGAACAGACCTATAACGGCTCAAGGGATTTGGAAAGAATTAAAAGATCTTGCAGGTGCCGTTAGCCCACCACCTCCTGAGGACCCAAATGATCCCCGTCCGAGCACAGCTCAAAATAAGAGATTAAATAAGAAAATTGAGAAAATAAGAAGTTTTTCGAATAGTGATGATGCAGTGCAAACTAATCAACAAGGATTTGTTTATAACAAAACTATTACAGGTAGAGTAACATCGAGTGAAGCTAACTATTTAGGTAGAGAATGGGTGGGAGAAGGTTATTCTGTTCACGGGAATGGAAGGATATTTATTTCAAAAGATGGCTTAAGGCAATACCGGGCTCCAGCCAATAAAAATAGCGCTTTTAGTAGAACCGGACAACAAGCGAATTTTCAATCAAGAACCACGCCTAGTGGCTCTTGGGGGCGTAATATTCACATTGACGTGTTTAAGTGATGAAGAAAATAAAACAAAAATTGGAAATAAAGACTTTTCACAGTCCAGATATTCCCTACATTGAGAATTGGAAACCAAATTACCCAAAAGAAGTTTGTTATTATTTGGAGTTTGAAATTGGCGAAGTCAACAGAAATGAAGTTCTATTATTTGGAATTAATGTTGCGACACAAGAAGGGTTAAAGTTTTACAAACAGACTTTTCCACAGGCATTATATGACCCCATCATGATGATAGAAAATTATGAATGGATCAAAGTAAAAAATATAATTGTTTCTAAGGTACTCGATGCTCAAAGTTATTCATGGGAAGCCAGCATAGCAGCACTTAAAGAGACTTTCTCGTTCGAATATGGCTAGATCAGAACAAGGCGAACAAGAATCAAAGGGACCAGGTTCGATTGAAACTCTTCTCGTAAAGGAATAAACGGATAATTTAGGAAAGAATATGAAAAACGTACTCTTAATCATACTGCTAGCTGCCAGTTCTCTGTTGAGCACAAATGTGTTTGCCGCCAAAGTAAACTGCGAACCTGCCAAGTTTGAGCGCATTTATCAGCGCGATGGCATGGTGTATGTCCAGCTTCAGGGCCTGCCATGGCATGTGCTGGGCAATGAAGGCGATAACGACCTTAACAAAAAAATAGACCGCCTGCGTAAAGCACAGCGCAAAGGCTGGTATGTGCAGCTGGTATTCCCCAACGGATATGATGACAGTTGCCGCGTGATGGACAATACGATGTCCGTCAAAAAAGTGAAGCTGAAGAAGTCTTACAACGGCGATGAAGTGGACGCAGAAGGCGCAGATTAAATTAATTCGGGTCAGAGTCAAATTAAACGGTAGCTGACCCAGGTTCACCTGAATATCAACTGACTACTGTCCACTTATTGAATCAAACGTTTTAGCTCAATATTGATAGTCAGTGTCCCGGATTTACAAGAGAGAGTACAAGTCAACGCAGGACAGGAAAGTATCTCACTTTTTGAGTCTTCCTTTATAAACAAGGCGCAATCCAAACTGTAGTCATCGCTCTTTAATATCTCGTTTATTTGATTCTGTTACACACTCGGGACACCCACAGGCCTGGTTTGCTGACAAGTCAGTCAGTAAGCAAGAGCGCCACTGATTACAGCAACACCACCTATACCTACGACAGTGCCGCGCGCGTGA
>JAZGVQ010000092.1:0-14527 GCA_037356215.1 Thalassiosira gravida | reverse complement strand
ACGCGCCCGTGAAGGGGTCGAAGCTGCCGCAGAAGTCGCCAGGCGCGCCGTCCAGTTCTTCGCAGCCGCCGCACACGTTGAAGCCAGGGTCATCACACGCCGTGTCGCCGGTTTCGGCATCGCAGGCGTATGCGCCACACTCGCCGCAGGAATCACCGACCGGATTGCTCAGTTCGTCACAGTTGCCGCAGTCGTTAACGCCGTCGTCCGCGCACGCCAAGGCGCCATCGTCGCCGCACTCTAGAGCGCCGCACTCTCCACATGCATCACCAACTGCACCGTCCAGCGGGCCACACACGCCACACGCGTTCACACCGGGGTCTGCGCAGACGGTGTCGGTGCCCTCGGGGTCACAGGCGAAGACGCCGCACGCCCCGCACGCGTCGCCGACCGTTGACGTCAGGTCACCGCAGCCACCACACGCGTTCGCGCCAGGGTCAGCACACGCGAGCGCGCCGTCGTCACCACACGCCAGCGCGCCACATGTCCCGCATGCGTCACCCACCGCTCCATCAAGGTCACCACATACGCCACACGCGTTCAGCCCTTCATCGATGCAGACGGTATCTCCAGTTTCGGCGTCACACGCGAACACGCCGCAGTCGCCACACGCCGCATCGACCGGATTGCTCAGCTCACCGCATCCGCCGCACGCGTTCAGGCCAAGGTCTTCGCATACGAGCGCACCGTCGTCGCCGCACGCGAGGGCGCCGCAGTCACCGCACGCTTCGCCGACGGCGCCGTCGAGCTCTCCGCAGACGCCGCACGCGTTGAGGCCCGCGTCGTCACACAAGACGCCGCCCGTCTCCGCATCACACGCAAAGACACCGCAGTCGCCGCACGCATCACCCGGCTCGTCGGGGAGTTCGCCGCAGCCGAAGCACGTGTTCAGACCGGGATCGTCGCAGACAACCGCGCCGTCTTCTCCGCATACGAACGAACCGCAGTCGCCGCAGATGCTGTCGAGCTCCACGTCAATCACGCCGCATCCGCCGCAGACGTTGAGACCCGCGTCGTCGCAGACGAGCACGCCGGCTTCATCATCGCACGCGAGCACGCCGCATTCGCCACACTCCGCACCCGGGTCTGACTCCAGCGGCTCGCACCCACCACACACGTTCGGAGCTTCAGGCCAGCAGTCCGGGCCGGAGCCTCCGAAGCCAACGCTCAGGTGAGTACACTCGCAGGTCACAACACCACCCTCGTCACGGCGGCACGTCTCGCGATCGAGCGGGAGGAAGCGCTCCGGGTTGCCGAGCTCGCCCCAGAAGATGTCGGGGAGTGTTCCCTCGAGTTCTTCGGCAAAGCCCACCAGAACGGGGACAGCAAACTCGGTGCCCACGGGCGTGAACTCGAAGATCGGCGTGGCAGGCACAAGAGGCGCGGGGTTGATGTCGACCCGCAGGCGCACGCAGACTTCGAGTGATTCGGTGACGGCCCCGGCAGGGAACTCGATTCGCACCCCAGGGAGCTCAAAGCTGGTCCCTTCAGGGGTGACGATCACGCATTCAGGGTCGAGCGTCGTGTCCGTGTCTGTCGTGTCGTCCTCCGCGTCCGCGTCATCGACGTCCGCGTCTTCCGCGTCCGCGTCTTCCGCGTCTGGGTCTGCGTCGACAGCGTCTGCGTCGTCCGACGCGTCGGCCCCTGTGTCGGTCGCGTCCACGTCCGACTCACTGCCGTCGTCGTCCGCATCCGGCAGCACGCCCGCATCCGTATCGTTGTCCGCGTCCGACTCACCGACACACGCACAGGCCCCGAAGGTGCCGTCTGCGCCGCACTCTTGCGTGCTCGCAGTGCCGTCTTCGCAGAGGCACACCTGACGTTCGCCCGGTGTGGTGCACTCCTCGGTTTCGTTAGAGTCGCCGCTGCAGGCGGACAAGACGAGCAGCGCGACCGAGAGCGGCAGCCACAGGGAGAGGGCACGATTCATGGGGACTCACGAGCATCTATTGTGAAGCAGGGCCCCACGATAGCGAACACGCCTCGTCTCGTCTACGCCACGATTCCCTACATGTCGGCGAGCACTCCGCTCCCGGCTCGGGCTGGCCATATCAGCCTGTTGAACGCCCGTGGGCGCGCGTTCCCAATCTGCTGGCGATCTAGTCCCGCGTAAGCGGCGCGACGTCTTCGCCGTTCGGGATGCCGTCGCCGTCGGCGTCTTCCGCCGGGTCGAGGCACACCGACTCTTGGAAGTCGATGAACGCGCCGTCCGGGAACTCCACCATCTCGAACTCGAGCCCGCTCTGCCGCACGTGGCGCTCGGCAAAGTAGATGTCGAGGCGATGCGCGCCTGCGGTCAGCTCGAGGTCCGTGCCTTCTCGCTCAATCGCGTGAATGCCGCCCAAATCAATCTGCAGCTCCCCATCGAGGAAGAGCCACGAATCATCGTCGCTGCCCATCTCCACCCGGTACGTGCCAGGCGTGTCGACGATGATGGTCGTGTACCAGTGCGCGGCGAAGTGGAAGGGGTCTTGGCAGAGGCCGGTGTCGACCGGGAAGTAGTTCTCGCCGTAGTCGATCAGCAAACTGTCGCGCTCGATGCTGAAGACGTAGTACGGGTCCGTAAACCAATCGAAGTCGCTGGGCAACGTACCGCGTACGACGCCGGTCACGGGGCCTTCGACGTCTGGGTGGTCACAGGGCAGATTGAAGAAGTCGGCCACGAAACGCGCGCGGTGATGGCGCTTTCCATCGACGCAGACCACATCGGGGTCGCAGGGCGCGGCGTCGCTCGCGTCAAGTACGCCATCGTCGTCGTCATCGGCGTCGAGGTCGTTCGGCACGCCGTCTCCATCGCAATCATCCGGATCGACAGCTGGCTGCCGGTCGTAGCGGAGAATCTTCACGCCGCCGAGCCCGTCTGCGAGGGCAAGGTAGTCCCCGGCGACGGAGACAGCGTTGGCGCTGCCGGCATCGTCAGCAACGTCGATCGACGCGAGCGCGACAGGGGACGTTGGGTCAAGCACATCGGCAACCACAAGCCCCTCTTGGCCATTGGCGAGGAAGGCGAGCCTTCCGTCGACCGCCAGATCGAGACCGTTCGCATTGCCGGACGTGTCGAGTTCCCCCACCACACTTCCGTCGCGGAGGTCCATGACCTGCAAGCCGCCCTCGTCGGAGGATAAGAACACACGATCTCCGCGACGGAGCGCCCACGTTGGCGCACCGATGGATGCCCCGTCGATCATGACGCTTTGCCAGCCCGACGCTGCTTCGCGCTGCATGCGGGCAGGGCCGCCAGCGACGGCAACGAATCCGCCTTCGTCCAAATGGGAGACCCAACGCGCGTCAGGGAGCTCCACAGCATCGACGAGGACGGAGTCCGAGCCCGTGACGTCGAACACCTTCACGCCGCCCGACAGGTCTCCAAACGACACCCAAGCCTGTCCGTCGTGGAGGTCCAGGAACGTTGCGGAGAAGCTTCCGACCGCTGTCCAACTCGGGGCAGATAGGCTGCCGTCCGGGCCGAGGGTCCACTGCTCCAGCGTGCCGCCCTCACTGACGTCCGCGGCTGCGGCGAGAATGCGGTCGCCCGAGATGCGCACGCGGTTCACGTCTGTCTCGGGGTAGATGGCCTCTGCCACGACAACCGGCAGCTCCGGGTCGCTAACATCGATGACTTGCAGCGCACCAAGGAACTGCGAGTCGCGTACGTTGTAGCTCGCGATAACGCGATCGCCGACCCATTGCACGTCGGTCGCCTGCAATGTCGTGCCCTCGTAGACCGGGGAGTCGACCTGCGCGAGCAACGTCAACCCGAAGCCAGTGGAGATCACATCTCCGCTGAACGTCGGCAGCACCACGGTGCTCTTGAAAATCTCGGCGTTCACCGCGTGGGCGGACGAAAGCTGACCCGCGTCGCGCACGATCACGCGCGCGTCGTCGCTGCATGCGTTTAGTGAGAGGCCCAGCATTGCCGTGCCGACAAAGGCGCTCGTTCGAATCGCGTTGCTCGAACGCGCAATGAACGCGAAGCGAAGGGAAGAGCCGTGGGGTAGGGTCATGCTGAGCGGGGGCCGTGGGGTGTCCCATCATAGCGCGCCCATCACGCGCACGCAAGTAGCCGGAGCGGCATTTCCCTTGCATTTACAACAACTTACAAAGCCTCACACTTACACACCATGTGCGACACGCTCGATCCACACACGTCGGCTACCTCAGACGTCGATGTGAGAGCGACACCCCAAACGCCCCCAAAGACGCGTGAGCCATTCGTGGATGTCGCCACACGTGTGTTTCCCACCCTGCTCATCCTGCGCCACCTGGGGGGCCGGCGCACCTACCTCCGCAGGTAGGTGCGCGCCGCGGCGTTCGACGCCACACTTGTTTCTCCCCTCCCACGGAGTGACACATGAACGCACCAAGCAGACCCGAGCCAACACGTTGGGTCGAAACCGCGCACGCCCGCATTCCCGTTTGGATCGAAGGCTCCGGGCAGCCTATCGTTTTCGTGCACGGTTGGCCCCTCACCGGCGACACGTGGCGTGGTGTCGTCCGCGCGATCGGCGGGCGGCACCGCAGTATCGTGCTCGACCTACCGGGCGCGGGCGAGAGCCAATGGGACCACGCGTCACACCTTCAGTTGTCGGAACTTGCAGACGCCGTGGTTGAGGTTGTGCGCCAGGTATGCCCGCAGCAGCCGGTCGTCCTGTGCGGCCACGACTCGGGCGGAGGTCTCGCTCGGTGGGCTGCTCAGGCGCTCGGAGACCACGTCGGCGGCATCGTGCTCGGCAATACGGAGATTCCCGGGGTACACTCCTGGCGTTTCAGAGCGTTGCTAGGCGCAATGCAGCTGCCCGGTGCACAAGCGGCCGCCGCGACGTTGATGAAGACCGCGCTCGGTCAGCGGCTCCTGCTGAGAGATTGTGTGTACGACCCGTCCCTGATCTCCGGCCTTGCCGAGCGCTTTCTCGAACCGCTCGCCAACGACGCTGAGCGGCTTGCCGGTGCGCTCGCGGTCATTGATGGCGTGCGCGCCGCCGACTTCGACGCCATCGCGCAGACTCACCCGCGGCTGACGTGCCCCATCACGCTTGTATGGGGTCGCGAGTGTTTGTGGTTTCCCCTCGAAGGCGCGCGAGCGATGGCCCACACATTCGGCACGCCCGCCACCTTCGAAGAGGTGCCCGACGCTGGCTTACTCGTGCACGAAGAACGGCCGGCGGTCTTCGCCGCCGCGATTGACCGGCTCGTCGCCGGGCTCGACCAGCGCGACGCTGCGAGCGCTGTGTGAACCCGGCGCGCGGTTGGGCGAGCAGTTCAGTGAGCGCTGCGGCTTTTCCCCCACCGCTACTCCGCGCAGCCGTCCACAATGAAGAACTCAACACGCCGGTTGAGCGCCCTGCCCTCCTCCGAAGAGTTCTCGGCGATCGGCGTCGTCTCGCCGCGGCCGACGACTTCGACAGGCGTGCGAATACCCGTCTCCCATAAGAAGTCGGCGACGGTTTGAGCGCGGTCTCGGGACAGGATAAGGTTATCTTCGCTGTCCCCTTGCGAATCGGTGTGGCCTTCGATGCGGATCACGGGTTCGCCCCCGAGGGCGTCGATCACATCCGCCACCTCAAGCAACAGCGGCGTCGACGCGTCGAGCAACTCTGCCGAGCTCGGTTGGAACTGCACCGGCTCCAGCGGGAGAATGAGATCGCAGTACACCTCCACGCGGCTGAGCGCGTCCGGGCAGCCGTCAGTGTCACGATAGTTGTTGAACGTCTCTGGCTCGCCAACGCAGACGTCGTCGTCATCGAGCACGCCGTCTCCATCGGTGTCGATCACGGGGCGCGGGCACCCGTTCGCGGTTTCCGCGAATGCATCTGGGCACTCGTCGTGTGTGTCCAAGATACCGTCTTGATCGTTGTCCCTGTCTGGGCACCCATCGTCGTCTTCAAAGCCGTCAATATCTTCGGGCAAGTTGGGGCAGCCGTCGTCTTGATTCACTCTGCCATCGTTGTCGATATCGTCGGTAACAACGCGTGCGAAGCTCACGCCCAGCATGCCACGCCACAACGGCGTGCCTAGCCCCTTCACCAGCCCAAGCGCAGCGCCTGCTTCCACTTGAACGCCAACCGGCGTTGGCACGCGCACGCCCGCGAACCACTCGGCGGGCGTCGTCTCCGCGCTCGGGCCTCGCTCGGTGTTGAGCGCGGCCGTCACCTCCGTCACCACAGTCAGCCACTCGTATGCGTCGACGATTGCGCCGACTCCGATCCCCGCCTCATCACCGATGATCGTCTCACCAAGTCGCGCCTCTGTGCGAAAGCGATAGGTCGCATTCGCCAGTAAGAGCACCGCCTGACTGAGCTGCACATCCAAGGCGAGCAGCGGTGCGAACCGAAACGACTCGCCCTGGAAGCGCTCTTCGTCGCCAATGGGCGCCGAGAACTCTACCGCGAACGACAAGCGCGCGAGGCTGCGGCGCACATACGGGTCGTTTGACCCGGCGATCAACAGCTGAGGCACCACCCGAATATCACCGAGCCCTCCGCCTGTCGCGGCGTCGAAGGATCGTGTCAGGAAGGGTGCCGTCGAGCCTGTTTGGCGGAGCACAACGGGAACATCGATGCCCACCGCGAAGCGATCGTGCAGCGCAAGGGAGCCAAGCAGATGGAGCTGCAGACGCCGGTCGACGACGAACCGATCCCCAGCGTCCGTACCGACCGTGATCGGCCCTTGCTGCGCGTGCATCAGCACACCGACGCCCCAGCGACCCTGCTGCGGCGTCTCCGCGGCGTGCAGCGAGAACCCGCCCCGGACCCGATCGGTCGCCGGGTGAAAGCGATTGGCGTCGAAGCGGTACTGCGCGGCGGCGGGGGTCGCACACAGGATCAGCGCGCTTGCTGTCAACGCCGCCGCAAACAAACGGGGATTTCGCCTTTGGCGCTCTGCGCGGCGTGTATGGCTGCGCGCGAGTGCGATCCCCAACAGTAGCAGCAGCGACCAAAGCGGCGCGCTACCGCCGGACGCGCACCCAAACACGGAACGGCCGGAGACGGTGGGATTCAACGCGAGCAAATCGTCAGCGGCGTTCAACGGGTCGCTGTTGCTCGCCCTCTCGACGCCATCGCTCGCGCCTCCGTTATCTGAGTCGGGGTTGGTGGGATCCGTCTCCCGCGCATCGACCACGCCATTTGCGTTGACGTCTTCGCCGCTTTCGCAGCCAGCCACCGACACCGGTCCATCGCATAGTCCGTCGCCGTCCGTATCGGGGTTGTTTGGGTCTGTTCCCGTCGTGCCGCGCACCTCTATTCTGTCCCCAAGGCCGTCGCCATCCGTGTCGACATCCGTCGGGTCGGTGCCAAGCTCGGCCTCTTCGGCATCGCTTAGCCCGTCGCCGTCGGTATCGGGCTGGAAGTTGGCGTCGTCGCTCGCGTCGAGCGGGTCGCTGCCGCGCCGAATCTCCGTTTGATCGTCTACGCCTCCGCCGTCGGTATCGGCCTGCTCGGGGTCGGTCTCGTCACCGTCTTGCTCGCCGTTTCCGTTCGCGTCCTCTTGCCCGTCGGCGATGCCATCGCCGTCCGTATCCCGTCGGGTGGGCGAGGTGCGGGACTCAGGGTTCGCGTCCACAGTAAACGGCGCGGCGGTGCCGCCATACACGAGCCCGGACTGCGACTCGCCTTCTGCGATTCCCTCTTGCACGCCGACTTCCAAGCCGTCGCCAAGCCCGTCGCTGTCGGAGTCGAAGGTTAGCGGACTGGTACTGCGGAAGTCTTCGAGCAATCCGCTGCCAGCGATCTCGACGCCATCGCTGAGACCATCGTCGTCGGTGTCAGCGTCCATGGGGTCCGTGTCGAACTCGGGCTCGCGGCGTGTCGGGTCGCCTTCGCTGATTTCTTCTGCGTCGCTGAGACCGTCGGAGTCGGAGTCGGAGTCGAGCGGGTCAGTGCCGAGCTGGGCTTCCACGTCGTCTGCGAGGCCATCGCCGTCACTGTCGTTGCTGGCGATGTCGTCGCGCGCGTCGAGGGGGTCGGTCCCTCGGGCAACTTCGTCGCCATCCGGCGTGCCGCCGTTGTCGGAGTCCTGCCGACGAGGGTCGGTGAAAAGCCGAAGCACCTCGTCGCTGTCTGTCAGGCCATCGTCGTCGGTGTCGCTGTTCGTCGCATCGGTTTCGCCTTCCGAAAGTGCGCCGTCGCCATTCGCGTCCTCGTCGCCATCGAGCAACCCGTCGTCGTCGGTGTCTGGGTTGTTGGGGTCAGTCGCGGTGTCCGCGTCGGCGTCGACGACGAACTCACCGGCCGTCCCGCCGATAAGAAACTCCGCGATCGTCTGTTCTGGCAGTGCTTCGGTGACGCCCACTTCCAGCCCGTCGCCGAGCCCGTCACCGTCGCTATCCGGGTGCAGTGGGTCGGTTGGCGCCAGTCCGGCGAGTGCGCCTGACGCGCTGACTTCATCGCCGTCCAACAAGCCGTCGTCGTCGGTGTCGGCGTCCATGGGGTCCGTGTCGAGCAGGGGCTCGCGTTCCCAGAACAGGCCGGCGGCTATCTCCGCGGCGTCTTCGCGTCCGTCGCCGTCGCTGTCGGCGGCGCTCGGGTTGTAGCCGAGCCTGAGCTCCACGATGTCGAACAAGCCGTCGGTGTCGCTGTCGGCCAGCCCCGGGTCGTCGGCGCCGATCAGCGGGTCGAGCCCGTGCACGATCTCGAACCCATCTGGCAGGCCGCCGCCATCTGTGTCGGGATTGTCGGGCTCGGTGCCAAACTCCCCTTCTTCAAGGTCGGAGAGTCCGTCGCCGTCGATGTCTTCATCGGTGGGGTCGTTTGCGTCGCGACCGCGTAGCGCCTCCACGCCGTCGGAGACCCCGCCGTCATCCGAGTCCGTATCGACGGGGCTCGTGAAGAAACGCAGCGCCTCCTCGCCATCGGTGAGGCCGTCGCCGTCAGTGTCTACGACGGTCGGGTCGGTCTCCCCATCGCCGACCGTCTCACCGTCGCCAATGGCGTTTTCGGTCACGCCGTTCGCGTTTGCGTCCTCCTCGCCGTCCAACAAGCCATCGCTATCGGTATCCGGCGCGTGGGGGTTGGTCGCGCGGCCGCTATCGGGGACGGGGCTCCACGCTGTCATGTCGGTTCCGCCAAAGGGGATCTCTGCCTCGGCGCTGACCCCATCGGAGACGCCGACGCTCAGCGCGAGCTCGGTACCATCGGCGAGCCCGTCAGCGTCCGTGTCGCGCGTAGCGGGGTCGAGCGGAAGCAAACCGGCGACCGGACCTTCGCCCAGGGCTTCATCGCCATCGCTGATTCCGTCGTCGTCCGTATCCGCGTCCAGCGGATCGGTGGGTGCGAATCGCGAGAGAGCGCCGGTCCCCGCCAGCTCATCGCCGTCCCCAATGCCATCTTGATCGGTGTCGGCGACGTCTGGGTCGGTGCCCGCTACCACCTCTTCGGTGTTCGATAGCCCGTCGCGGTCGCCATCGACATCTCGCAGGGTCAATACGCGGGCCGCTCCGAGTTCAAGGGGCCGAATGCGGGCGGATACCTCGATGGCGTCTCCGCCCGGCTCGCGCGGCGGGAACGTCGCCTGCACGCGGTACAGTTCGTTCGCCCCGATCGGCAGCGCCATGTGCAGCAGCGCGCTGGATTGCCCTCCGGCACCGCTCGCCGGCGCGACCATCATCGCCGGCCCAAGCGCTCGACCGGTTGTGCTGAGCAGCTGCGCGCGAGCTCCGACGGCAACGCGGGCTGGCGTCTCCCCGGCAACAAGACGGACCAGGAACGCATCTCGTGTCGGCGCCACATTTCGCCACAACGTCGCGGACCCGTCGCCAAGCACGAGCAGATCGAGATCACGATCGCCGTCGATGTCCGCGAACGCAGCATGGCCCGACGGTTCGTCAGGGAAGGGCGTCGAGGCGAGCTCCGCGAACGCAAGCGCGGCGGGTGTCGAGTCGTTGCGAAGCAGCAAGTCGCGCCCGTTCGTTGTCACCACCAGATCAAGGTCACCGTCGTGGTCAATGTCGCCGCAGGCCGCACCGCGGGCGAGGCGGTCACCGAGAGGGAGTTCGAACACGAGTACGGCGTCTCCGTCGTCGTTCTGCCAGACAGCCGGAGGCGTGGTCTCGGCGCCGAGCTCGGCCGCCGCGGTGAGCGCCACAACATCCGGGTCGCCGTCATTATCAAAGTCACACGCGACCGCGCTGCTCTCGCTCACCGCCGACGCATCGGCCGAGACTCCAAAGTCCAGCACGCCCGGTTGTGGCTCGAAGCCGTCGGTTGTGCGCAACCAGAGATCAGGCCCGTCCCCGCGGCGAGCGAGCACATCAACGCGGCCGTCGACATTCCAGTCTAGCAGAGTGACCCGGCCAGATTGCCCAGCTGACCCACCGAACCCCCCGTCACTGTCGGTAAACGCAGGGCCGCCGTCCGCGGCATTCACGAGCACACGTAGCCCGCTGTCGGCATTGATGAGTATATCGAGCCAACCGTCATTGTTGGCGTCGAAAATCGCGGCGCCGCCGACAGCATCTTCGTCATCGGCCACCCACGCGAAGTCCGGGGCTCCCGCATCGCCGGGGAAGGCCGTCACACCTTCGAGCAGCGCGCCCTCGAAGACCAGCACCTGCTCGCTCGTCGCGAACACGACGTCAGGGGCCCCATCGTGCGTCAGGTCTGCGACCAGCACGGTGGTCGCGCCGTCGATGGTCTCCCACCCCGGCGCCGACTGGTCTGTCACGTCTTCGAAGAGCGCGCCGGCGACGCCTGCGGTGTTGCGTAGAATCCGCGGGCCGTCTTCGTGGGCCACGAGCAGGTCTTGTCGTTCGTCTCCATCGAGGTCCGCCCACGTTGCGGCGTTCGATTCGCCGCCCACCTGTAGCTCGACGAGTGCGGTGGCGTCTTGAAACTGGGCGGCGGCGGGCACGCTGTAGATCAGCGCAAGCAGAGAGAGCGCCGTCAGCGAGGTACGTGAGGTCATCGGAGCGGGCAAAGCGAGAGGGCGAGCACTAGCGCGCGGAAGCGCGCGAGCGGAAGGGTAGCGCAGCAGCCGGCGGTTTCTTAGCTTTTTGGGAGGCGGTGGGTCGGTGGCCGAGGCGGAGTGGCGGGCGGGCGTCTGCTTCTGGGACGCTGTGCAACCCTGCTGGGGTAGGCGCGCCGGCGCCTCGCCACCAGTCGCCACTAGCCTGGAACTCTCACGCTCTTCGTCGCGAGAACGTGCAGGCCGAAACGATGCCTATGTCTTCGACCGAGACGAGGACGAAGGCGTGCTGACAGCACGTCGAGACTCGCCGACCGAGAAGGCGGAGGCACAGTCCGGATCTGCGCGTTCGCAGCAGAAGGCTCGTGAGAAGTCCAGGCTGGGCTCTGTCTGAATATTGCTCCATGTCGCCCGCCTTGCTTGCTCCGGCCCCTCGCTTGCGCTTCTTTGTCCCAGTGGGCCGGCCACAGGGACTTCAGATTCGCCGCACGAGAGACCGAATCCGCTTCGGCCGGCTCAGTCCGCAATTCTCAGACAGAGCCTAGCGCCCTCCTTTCGTTCGATTGCTCCTCGTCGACCGCTGCGCGAGTTCCTCTGCTGGCCTGGTTCTGGCGGTCGACGAGGTGACATCTAAGCAGGACTCGCTCTGCAGCGATTGCTTGCGAGCGCGGCGGGGCTACCGCGGGATTCACGTGGTGGGCGTGGCTCCGATGGGTTTAGTGGTAGCCTCAGAGCACTGGGGATGTCGTGGGAGGCGCCTGCGATTGTCCCGCCCCCTTTAGAGTGATAGGTGGACATCTGTTGCCGAGCCGCGCTGCTGTGCGGATTCGGTGCATCTCTATGTTGTACGGGTGCGACATCGGCGTTGTAGCGATTCACTCTGGTTGTCGCAGGTCTGCCGAACGAGAATTGGCGACGAATGGAACTCGACTCGAGCTGGCACCAATGGACGCGGAGCAAATCTGGGAGTCGGCGAGAGAGCTTCTGCTGTCGTACGAAGGTATGGCCTCGCAGATTTACGTGCTCGACGTTCCGCATTCGCAAACTGCGACCGTGCTCAACCTGTTTGCTCAATTCGTCGAGAATCCGGTTCTGGTCGGGCTCGCGGGTATCTGGGGCGAACCGCGGCCGCTGACTCCAGCCCTGACGACGGCAATCGCGTCAGACCGAAGCGAGACAAGCACTCACCAGTTGAAGGGGTCGCGTCTCGGGCGGGAAGATGTGAGTCTCTATCTGTGGCCGGGGCGCGCGGCCGGTGGGTTCGACGTGGAAGTCGTGTTCTGGGCCGATCAATTGTTCCCGGAACCGGAGGACACCCAAGCCTGCTTCGCAACGTTCGAGGCTTATCACGATCTCGTGGAGAGCTTTCGTGCGCACGCTCCGAGCTCCGCATGCGTTCTCTCGGCAAGCGAGGCCGGCGACCCGTACGAGGACCGAGACAAACCGTGGACCTATTGCTGGTGAACGACGCGAGCCCTGCGCGACATAGCACGGCCAACCGCTCGTCACGGTTCGCCAATCGTGCGCGGCACCGTACAACAATCGCGGTCGTGCGGACGCCGCCGCCGCTCTTCCATTGAGAGGCTGACGCCGGTACGCTCCTGGGCGTTGGCGGTCCCCTCCCTTCGGTCGGCGCCGTACACCTTGTAAACGTTGGGCAGTCTTGGGCGACCGCCCGGGCAGTTGGATCCGCATCCCTCGAAGCTCCACTACACCAATCGCCGAGTCCGATCGTTGAGGAAACCGCCTGAGTTTCGCCTTGAAGCAGAACTCACCAGCGCATCCCTGGTTGAGTGGCCGGTGTGGGCAGAGTTTTCCGACATTCAAGAGTGGGAACTGATCGTCAGCTGGGGAGTGGCGAGGACCCATGTCGAGCGAGCGTTCGAGAAGGCGAGGCGGTCGTTCTGGGACCAGCCATACTTCCCGGTGCAGGTTCGAGACCGCCGGGCCTGCAATTTGCGCCTGAACTTCCGGGCGACCTTTGTCACTGGGGCGGGACGTCAACTGGAAGGGTACCTAGTCGGCGATGGCTCGAACGCCGCCGTCGTTTTCGTCGGTTCCCGGCGCATAGTTCTGAACCACGCTGAAGGACGGAAGGCGGGGCTCGACGAGCCGTGGGGTGTTGACGCACTCAGATCGGCCCTAGGAGGCGATGTGTCTCGGCCAGTTCTGCCGCTGTCGTTCGAAGCGGCGAGCCTCTTGGTAGGCGCTGAGACCAGGCATGGGGTCTTCGCCGCGTGAACTTGGGCGCGTCGCTGCCCAACAATTGCGGTCGTGCGGACGCCGCCACCGCGCTTCCATCGAGGGGCTAACGCCGGTACGCTTCTGGGCGTTGGCGGTTCCCTCCGCGGCTTCGCCGCTCCGGCGCCGCACACCTTGTAAACGTTGTGCCTCTAGGCTCTCGGTTTCCCCGGCCATTGGAGTTGGCGTGCGCCCGTTCTTATCGAGTATCAGTCCACACAAGGCTGAACGAGCGTTTCTGCAGCACCTTGATGGCGCTCTGCCGCCGACGGCTTCCGGCGGTATCGCGGCAATGCTCGAGTTCTACGAGGCGCACCGAGCACGTTGGTGCAGCCTGGAGCTAGACGGTGACATGCTACTGTTCCAGTGGGGTGTGTATGACTGGGGACGTGGAGAGTGGTTCGAGCTGAACATCACGCGCCAGTTTACCCCGATCTGGCAGACAATGCGGCAGCTGTCGTTGACCTATCGATTCGCGCCGACACCACCTCTTCGGCAGATGGGCGCCGCGAATCGTTGGTGTCATACGCCCGCATCTCTAGCGGAGTTTGCAGAGTTCGTTCGACAATCGAGCCCCTACGTCGAGTACGGCGCTCGGACGACTCACAACGTCGAACTCATCAACGGCATCATCTAACGAGCGCGCCGAGGACGGCACGGCTGCATTCCAGTTGATTCGCTACAGACCGACTAAGCTGCCCCGGTCAAGTGCAACACCTACCCTCACGCCATTGCGCTGCGAGCTAAACTCGCCAGAGACCACGGCACTACAACACCATTGACGCTGGACGGGCACAACAATTGCGGTCGTGCGGACGCCTCCAACGCGCTTCCATCCAGTGGCTAACGCCGCTACGCTCCTGGGCGTTGGCGGTTCCCTCCGCGGCTTCGCCGCTCCGGCGCCGTACACCTTGTAAACGTTGTGGTTACTGGCGATGCGTCGAGTTCGCGACGGCTCTTCGCGGGGCCGCCAGGCTGTTGTGGAGCTCCGGCCTTGGCTCGGCGGGATGTTGGCCCTATAGTCGGGTCATGACGGTAGATGTCCCAGCACAATTCGCGCCTCTCGTCGCGCAGATGGTCTCCGAAGGAGACTACGCAGATGAGGCGGAGGTCGTGGCAGCAGCTCTTGCGTTGCTCGCAGAGCACCGGTCTGGGCAGACCCCCTCCGACCGTGACGCGGTGCTCCGTGCATGGGCGAAGAGCGGCTTTGACCAGCTCGATGCAGGTCAGTCAGAAGTGTTGGACATGGAATCGATCAAGGAGTCTGCGCGTCGGCGATTCCTCGGGTGAGCAACCGAGTGCTGCTGTCGGCAGATGCGAAGCGAGATCTCGAGGAACTCTGGTGGTACTCATTCCAGTTCGAGCACTCAGTTGAGCGTGCGAATCG
>JAZGVQ010000091.1:0-15312 GCA_037356215.1 Thalassiosira gravida | reverse complement strand
CAAGTCAGAAAAAATAATTTTTGATCTAGTCATTTTCATTATCTACTGTTCAAATGGATATAATTTATTTTTCAGCCCCTCCAAATTCATTCTCCATGCCTCATGTACCTGTCTGTTCCATTTTGTTTTCAGAAATTTCTCTTGAGTGATTTTTGGGTCACCATCACAAAGACATGACTCATCCCATTCAATACACACCCTGTTGTTATTCTTTATGGCCACCATGGTTCCCTGTCACCATTACTGCACAACCATACCATCTTCTTCAGTAAATTCCCACAACTGTTCAATCTTTGCACTAATCAAATCCTCATCAACATCTGGCCTTGGCCCCTGACCTTTCTCATATGGATCAACTACTCCTCCTGCCATCATTTCATCCCGTATCTTATCTCCTCCATCCCTAATATTAGGGAATAGGCTATTCGCAGATGAGATAGGCAGAAAGATCTAACTATTTCCTTTCCCGTCATAGCCAAATATAAAATTTTGACAAGTTGGTCAGGAGACTGGATTTTTGTCCATATATGTGACTTGGATCAGTCATGATTTGGGATTGTTGTTTGAACAGACTTTTTTCATGGTTGTAACTATTTTTGTTGGCTGCACCTACATTTTTTGGTCCAACTGTCATGTGTTATATTGTGGAAATGCATGTAATTCACCCTATGAATATTACACAGTGAGATCAACCAAAAGTTTGTAGGGTAAGTATAAAACTTTATATAAATGCATATCAAACTGGTTCCTATGAGAAGCAGGATTGAAATTGAGGTATGACAGGATCAAGCTCTGCGCTTAAAATATCATTTTCACCAGAGACTTTAGAACCCCAAACAGAGATACCTATATATCTATGCCATCTATATTGTACCTTGGCAGGATCACTGAAAAGTTTGTAGGGTAAATAAAGCAATCATTTTTTATGATTATTTACTTACATGACTACGTATATACATTATTCACTCCATTTAGGTCAAAGCTGTGGGAGTACACCACTGATGGGATTAGCAGAGTATTATGATGGGATGAGGGGTTGGACATTGGAATACTGGTTTCAGGGTGAAAGTGGGAGGGATTGGAATGATAATGGGACCGTGCTTTACACGGGATTCAATTTTTCACTATTATGGATTGCGCAGAACTGTGTACCCCTTCTCTTACAAAAGGCTCTGTGATGATATCTAATTTTTCAAGAAAGAACAAAACTTCAAGAATGATTCCTCCAAAATACTCAGTACTATTTTGATGATATTTTGTTCAAAAAAATTGAAGAAGTGCACGTAGATTAGTGTAATCCATAACAAAGTTGAGGGTTTTTGCAACTTGAATGGTTGTATTGATAGTTGTATCTTAATTTCAATTTCATATTACGTTGAAGTGATCCAAGCTTCCTTAGAAGGGAAGTGCTCTGCCACAATTTTCACAAGGTATTTTTGTTGTTGGTTGTACCTTTAGTTTTTGGCCTGTCTGTCACATGTTATGTTGTGCACAATAGAAAGCAGAGGCTTGGTAGAGAAATTTGGCTGTCACTTTGTTGCAAAATGGAAGGCTGTTCAGAATGATGCATACATGTTTATTCTTTTCTTGGATTAAAATTTCATTGTTTTTATCTGCATAAAGGGGAGTATCTACATTATCTGCTTTGTAGAAAGTTGAGAATTTTTAGCAAACACTATCTTGTACCATGCTTGCAGCTGCTCATCATCAATACTATTTTCCAAGAGCTTAACAATGGCAAATATTGCTTCTAGTGCCACCAAATTCAAGTTTTATCAAAATCCTCTTTGAATCCCATGAAGGGGCACATCATTTACAATTTTGACCAATTGAATCATGCCAATTGGTTGATTGGGGACTGATATACATTTTTTGCAACCATTTAACATAAGTTTTGGTACCTACTGCTTCAAGCACAATATCAGGACACCATAATCACTAGGAATACCAGCATAAAGACGACCATAAACCTTGGTGTAACCATTATGAGTATTAATGTGCAGGGATTGTGAATTATAGATGGCTAGGAGGTCTGCTGTGTGTTTTGAAGCAAATAGCAGTATAAAATAGATGGCTTGGAGGTCTGACGTGTTTTGAAGCAAATAGCAGTATAGGCAGTGTGAGCAGGACTAAGTTGACAAAGTTCAGTCATATTATATGTGCATGTTTCCAAAAAGTGTTCTATTGCTACCATATCACGAAGTTAAATGGTCTATCGCCTCCAATTTTAATTATCATAAACAGAATGAAGACTCTCAATCCCCAATAGACCACACACATTAGGATACAGTCTGAAACAGAAACTATGCTAAGTAACATTTTTTGCATATAGTATCAAAAGATCAAGGTGTAAAAGTTTTGAACATAACTGCAAATGTAAGGCATGTGCGAGGAATGGTTACGCTTGCATGGCACTTAACTCCCAATACTCAATGAATTTGAAAATGAAGGAATGGATTTTATTGTCACAAATAGTACAGACAAAACTCAGTAACACAACACAGCCTTTTTCAGACCAGTGCCAGGCTGTGTGGGAGTGGGATTGCATTCATCGGGTTTTTCTTTCATCCTCTTTGTTTGCTCCCGAAGAAGAGCGTTTTGCGATCTAGTATTGTCAGAGATGACTGGCTCTCCTCCACTTTCTAGATTCTGAGTAAAATTGTAGTAAAGACCCTTGAGGGCTAGCCGATTGAAGTCCGTTTCATCAGATCGCGTGCCGTATCTTTTGGCCCAAGATTCAGAACGTTCATGAGCAGGAGCGACCAAGAAAACACCGGGAAGAACAGTGAAGTCTCCACTTTTCTGTGAAGCAATCGTGGCCAAATGAGAAACCTTGTTCAGCCCATAGCCCTGAAAGCGTTCATCGAATAGTGGGGCGTCTGCAGAAGCCATGACAATATACGGCTCGAACAAGTCCTCATATTTAATCTGATACGCCCTTTGCCAAAACTCACTAACATCTCTGCCATTGCATTGCATCGATTTCTCCCAAAAGAGGTCGAACTGTGTTGGGCCATGACCCTGAGGAAAGTGAGAAAGATGAAAACCTTCAGCCTGCCCACCATCTACAAGCTTCTTGAGCTCATTAACAGAATTGGCCCAAGTCTCATGAAGAGATTCAAACGCAGGGCACACGACAACTTGTCGCTCACTCAAAATCCGTCTGGCCGCATATCGAGAGTGCAGCGCTTTGAAGAGATGATTACTAGGTCGNGAGTGCAGCGCTTTGAAGAGATGATTACTAGGTCGGAAGTCAACATCCACTGTGGCAGGGTAACACAAGAGGGCATATTAGTGCAAAGAACATGCATGCAGAGTGGACTGAAACTGACCGACATCGTCAAAAAGGAAATAAAAACAAAACTTACCAAGAAGGACTGCTGACTTATCGAGGGAAGTATTGAGACGCAAGTGCTGCCTGCGAGCTTCGAGAAGAGCAACGTTCCGTAGGTAATTGATTGGATACGGCTCATCGTCTATGCACCCTTCTACTAGCGTGACAGCAACATCAAACCTAACATGGCTATCACACATTTGCACAATATTATTTCTTGCTTCCTCGATGGCAGACAAAATTTGAAGCTGTGCGTCAACTCTGCATTCGCTTGGTTTCAAATATATTGCTACAGATGCCTTGCCTGTCCAATGGGTCAATTGAGCTCTCAGATTTGGCAATCTGTCAAGACTGCATTGTGTGACTAAAACAACATCAATTTCGTTTTGTGAGCTCAAATACGAGTTGTCAGGGGAAAATTGCTTCAGTAAATGGATTGGCTGGGTAGACACCGCAGGGAGATCGAAACTGCACTTGGCTATGGCCTTAATCTGTTGAGCCTGTGTCTCTTCAACCCAGCTTTCGACTAGATCATGGGGCCACATATTTACATATGGTTTTTCATCTTCCTGGAGTTTTCCTGTAATTAAATCGACTCTTCGGTAGCCCATCTGTAAACGGCGGTTCGTGTCATCCCTAACACGTCTCATCAACCGGCTCGCCTTTCGAGCTCTTGCACGGCGTCTGGCTCCAGCAAGAACTGCATGACGAGAACTGCCAAAGGATGGTCCGCCGTCATCCAAGTCTCGGGGACCTGCCCCTGCATACATATCAACAACATCACCTGCATCAACAACAGCATCTGCGTCAATCGTATCTCCTGGCTCGTACTCTGGAATATCGGCCAAGGCTGTATCCATGGCAGCCAGATCAAACCCATCCCTATCAACAATATTTCCGATCATTTCGGGTGGAGCATCAGTTTTTTCTCCGATTTCATCAAGCTTTGATGATACAGCGGCACCATCATCAAGTGTGCCACATACATTTTTGACAATGTCTGGGCCAAGTTCTGAACATTATTTGTGTAGGAGCGCAAGGTATTTGGGCAAAAGAACGGCATCGTAATCTGACTCCAATTGTTGAACTAATGTGTCCACGTTGGACCAAGGATCATCTGGTTCACAAGTCATCCCATCTACATCAGACAGCATACCACCCAACGCAGCATCATTTGTGTCAGATTCTCGATGGCCGTCATCGTCCGTCTCATATATCGACGCGTCGGTCCCATACATCCAATCATTTGTGTCGTTGTAAGAGGTAGGATAATACCACCAGTAAGGCCTAGTGTAATAGGGGTCATTGTAATAATTGTAATATGAATGAGGGTTCCCATTTCGCTGCTTGGGTGGTTTATTCGATGGCCACATATTCGGGGACTTGTAGTACGTCGATCGAGGCAGCTGTGTTTTGGCAGATTTCTGCTGACGCCCACGCAGCTTGGCCTTGTTGAGTTTCGTCACGAGATTCGCCGCAAACTTCTTCTTCTTCTTCCCGAGTTGCTCCAGCTGACCCTCGCGACGCACTAGCCTTTCGTTCGCCTTCATTTCATCCTGAAGACGTTGTGCGATTTTGTTCGCGTGGACGCATTGTTTTATTTCCTCCAGAAGAGTGGCTATCTTCTTTTGATCGCGTTGAATTTGTCCGATCCTCCTCTTGGCCACGCGTATGCGCTCCACCCACGGAAGCTTTTCTCTGTTCGGTCCATCCCTCCAACGCGAATTATACTTTGAATATGCCCTTTGGAACAGTTTTTTTATCTCCCGTTTGCAGAGCGCGACCTCGTCCCAGAGCCTCTTTGTCTCCACTCCCATTTGTTCCATCGTGAACTTGCGCGCCTTCGACGGGTACTCTAAATCTGCGACCTTTTTGTTGCCATAGAATGCAGATCGCAGCACCTTCACGTCCTCAACCTTCAAGAGCAAGAAGGGGCTGTCGAAACCGATGCGCCTAACGCTGCGATTAGTTTTCAGGAAACGACCCACCATCGCGAGTTCATCGGAATCGTTCCCTCCCACAAGCTGGTCTGGCAGTTGAAGATCGCGGAGAGTTTTGGATTCCGCGAGCATCGACCAAAACGCCTCCACCCTTGGCACGCCCATACTTCTCTGAATGGAGAGGGTTGCAGAATAACTGCTGCTTGTCGGATAGACTAGGAAGCTTTCCAGACTGGTCAACATCGGTGCTGTCGCGAGTAATTGCGCGTAGTGCATGTTATGCACCGTCAACTTTTTCAAGCCATTCTCGTAGTCGCAGGAACTCAAAATATACATTGCATCGACGACAAAGTTATTGNTTTTTGCCAGTTTTAGTGATAAAGATGAAGAGATAGCATAGGCAAACCCTATATCATTAGAAAGCTATTGAAAATACCTTTCGAATGGTGCGCATATGGAGCTCCAATTCCTACCACAGCCCTTAATCTATAGATAAAGGACAAAAGATAGAACATTACGGACTGGACTGAGTATGACATACTCCTACCCTTCTTTTTTGTGATTGCCTGATATCCATTGCCTCATTGATGTGTTTGTTTTTGTTGAACACAGTGATACGCTCTAGACTTAGCTAGCAATTACCTTTCACTATAACTAGTACTAGATGTAGTAACTCTAGTATTAGCTTTGAGGTGATAAGAAATAATGAGCTGCAGCAACAGCTTGGTATTTCTCATGAGTACTATCTACTTATAGTTGTGCCGTGCGTTTGTACACCAGCCAGACCGTGTTTGCGCAGCCACTGCTTTCATGCCTGTACACAAGCTTTGCTGGTGCTGGAATAGTATTCCAACACACCCTTTCACAAATACTGTGTCAAGTGGACATCCTTTGAACGGTTTGATTTATTTGTTAAAAAATAGAATCCAAAGATGGGGAGGGTCAATGTCCGATGAACCCTACCTCCGCTTTCTCCCCCTGTAGTGCCATGGTGTCCCTTTCCTGGTGGGTGCCACCCTTTGTCCTTGCCCTTGTCACCCTTTGAATTCCACCCAGACCAACACCTTCTGTACAACCCCATCAAGCCAATGCGCCGGGCGCTCACTCTCTTTTTGGGTGGTCTTGTGGCTGTATATCTTGGTCGGTCTGTGCCTTTTTGGATGGGGGTGGTGTGGTTGATTATGAGTCATTGGTTTGCTGATTGATGGCTTGGCACCATATTATTGGCAGTTGTCAGTTGGCTTGTTGTGGCCAATTTGTCAATTTGGCGTTGTAGAAGCTTGTCTGATGGTGCACATGCGCTGGTGGCTTGATGTGGTTGTCGTGTCATGAGTCGCGTGAGGAAAGCAGAGCGGTCCCGACTTGTAACGCCATGGACCAGCCGTAGTCACGGAGAATTTCTTATCACTGTTGAACACAGTGATGCACTAGACCTAGCTAGGGATTGTATTTCACTATAGTACTAGATGTAGTAACTAGTATTAGATTAAAGGTGATAAGAAATAATGAGCTGCAGCAGCAGCTGGGTATTTCTCATGAGTACTGCTTATAGTTGTGCCTGCTAGGCACATCAGTAACCATAGTGTGCCTTGTGAGGAGACTGGAATACCTCGTCATCACTGGCGCGCCACATTTCAGTACTAACGGCATCTGATGGACAATAGAGCAGGGATTCCACTGTAGCCCATGCAAAGATGTGACATGCGGGGTAGCATTGACTACCGCATATCACAAGATGTGACCAGCAGCAAACAAATATATTCATAGAAGCAGCAGCAGATCTCATAAATCTGCAATACTAAATATACAATTTCATTACAATATTGCTCTGTTCTGCATATTGCAGATTTCTTCAATAGGACAGATTTTAAACATGGTGGCGGTAATCAGCGCAGCTACTATTAGGAACTTGGCATACAATACAACCAAGTTGCAAGAAGTGAGGAGGATAATCAAGGGAGATTTCAGTTTAGAGGATTATAGCTGATTTGAGAAGGATATCATTACCGTGTCTCAAGCTGTCCCGTCCATTCTTGGAGGTGGAAACCACAGGCACGCCTGGCTGATCACAGACACAGCATAATTCTAAGAGCTCACAGGAAATACCACCATCACTCAAGCAAAGGTTCCACACCCAGGTACCATCCCCAATATTACAAATGGCGATTCACATGCAACAATTGCACTCAAGACAGCGAAATTAGTCAGCAACCTTGGCACATGTTACACCCAAGAAGGAGTAGAGGCTGGTCTTTAGGATCTCATTGTCAACAAAATACCCAAGGTTACAATCCAGGACCTGTACAACGAACAGTTTGGTTTCACTAAAATTACGCCATTAGATCTGCTTCAATATCTTGAGAGTCAAGCCAAGACAGTCAAGGCTGTGACACTCACCAAGAATCTGGTTCAGCGTAATGAGCTCATCAACTTTGAATCTGAGACTTCCCTCAAAATCCATGTTGCCAAAATTGAGAACTATATCAGGTCTCTCAGGAAGCACAAAATAGTGACCAGCCACACTGAGCTCATGGCCAGATACCTGCTCCAAATTGAAGAGCAAGACAGCAACATCCTGCGCACTGTGCTTGATAAATGGCACATCAAGATGCCAGGCAACCAACCATGGACCAAGTTCAAGAGGCACTTCATCGATGCTGACAAAAAGTGTTGCCTTGCCATCAAGTTGACAGGCGGTAAGAAGGTTCCCCATCATGCCAACAATATATCTGACACTCACATCAGTACCATGTCCTCTGAGGTGATGGTGATGTTTGCAGAAGAACCAGAGGAATCTATCCATATGGCTATTAAAGGCAAGTTCAAAGGCATGTCCAATACCACTCACAAGACATTAGGAGGAGAAGATGATGCGATGGTTGCCCGTTTGAAGAAAATAGCGACAACATTGGAGCATAAACTAGTGGCAAAGAATAAGACTGACAGAGAAACCGCTGACAGCCAGGGATCAAGTAACAAGAAGAATGGAAGCAACAATTCAGCCAGATCAAAATGGGATTTTTGTGGTCGCATTCATAGACCCATTTGTTTTAAGAAAATCCCCAAGCTTGCTCCTGACTAGTGGCTCAAGACACGTTGAGGCAGAAAGAAAGATGAATGACGGGTAGGGGCGGAAATTGAGGAGCTGGTAGAACACAAAGTTTGGCAGCCAGTAGTAGTGGATAATTTTCATAACAGACAATCTACACATTATGACAATCACCTACGCAATTTCTGGACCTCATTAGAATCTTTTCACCCACCAGATAGACCGCCCATTCCACAGATGGAACCACCCAATTAAACCCCACAAAGAATTGGCAATGCTGGCTCAGTCCTGATTGTAGCAGACAAACAAGTAACATGGGTAGATCGCAATTGGAGACAGAGGATACAGCAACTATGGAAGCAACGTAAGCTAGAGAATAAAACAAAATGGATGAGACAGCAACTACAACAGCATAACAAAGAAGCAATGTTTGCTAAATTCATCCTTCTCAATTTTCAAGCCAAATTAGTCTCAGTTGAAGAAGAAAGAAAGATTGAGCAGTGAAAATGGTTTGACAGAGGTTGTTGGCAGTACAGAAGTGATAGAAACTCATCACTCATCAGGGAGTAATTCAGCGAAACCGGCAACTTTTAGCAAAAAACATCAATTTTTCTACCAGATTTTTCTATAGCAAATATGACAAACAACTGCAACCACATTGGCGATGGGGTTGACCCAGTGTGGACGCTGGACAAAGGGCAGTCATAGAGTGTGCAATAACCCACTATGTCAGTCAAGTGGTCCACGCAGACACATGACAACCTACTCATCTATCAACAGGGGCCAACAGCAAACAGTATGGAAGATAATTGGAGGACAGGGGGCAATACATCAAAGTTCAAAGCACTAGCCAAGTGAGCCATGCAACAACTCAGAGCTAACAACGGCGCCATCAACTTGGGAGCCACAGGGCATTTCCTACAAAAACAAGTGGGCCTCTCCACGGGACAACACTCTGGCAAAGTAGTTGGTATGCCAAATGTCAAATTGGAACAAGCCACGCAAGAAGTCTTGCTTCCATTGTCCCAGTTCAGTGATGGAGCACAAAAAAGAGACAAATTGCCAAGTCTACAGCACAACAATTTTGTGAGCGTGCCAAAATTCTCTGATCACGGTTACACCACCATTTTTAAGCCATATCAACTAGGCTGTGAGGTGTACAACTCAACAGATGTTGACATTGTCCCGCATGGAGAGCCTGTCATCTGAGGGTGGCAAGATGCCAGTAGGCTATTCCGAACCAACTTCAACTCCGAGCCTAATTCAGCACCCAAGAAAAGGTGTGAGCTCAAAACCATCAAGCTTTCTTGAGAAAAAGTGAATCAAATATACCACCTCCCCTCTGTAGAATGTCTGGGATTCCCCACAAAAGCTTCCATGGTGGATACAGCCGTGTCAGGACGGCTTGTTGGTATTCCATTTGCCATGACCACCAACATCAGAAAATTTTATGTAGAGGGTCTACCAATGCTAATCTACCAATTAAATAAAAGTTGGGGTATATGTAGGAATAAATAAGTTTTAATACCAGAGAGAGGTGTCCCTTGGCGGGAATTATATTTGAGTCCCGCCTGTGACTTAAATTGACCTATCCAGCAAACTAAATTTGTCAGGTAGCCCGACGCCCCCCTAAAAGCATAACACTACCCCTGAGGGCTGGCTATAAGGAGCCCCAGACGTGGACAGATTTCCCAAAGGCTGGCTTGATGATCAACGTCTGGGCTAAGTTCTGAACATTCTTTGTGTAGGAGCGCAAGGTATTTGGGCGGAAGAACAGCATCGTAATCTGACTCTACTTGTTGAACTAATGCGTCCATGTTGGACCAAGGATCATCTGGTTCACAATGCATCCCATCTACATCAGACAGCATACCATCTAACACAGCATTATTTGAGTCAGATTCTTGATGGCCGTCATTGTCCGTCTCATATATCGAAGCATCAGTCCCATATATCCAATCATTTGTGTCGTTGTAAGAGGTAGGATAATATCACCAGTAAGGCATAGTGTAATAGGAGTCATTGTAATAATTGTAATATGAATGAGGGTTCCCATTTCGCTACTTGGGTGGTTTATTCGATGGCCACATATTCGCGGACTTGTAGTACGTCAATCAAGGCAGCTGTATTTTGGCAGATTTCTGCTGATGCCCACGCAACTTGGCCTTGTTGAGTTTTGTCACAAGATTCGTCGCAAACTTCTTCTTCTTCTTCTTCCTGAGTTGCTCCAGCTGACCCTTGAGACATACTGGCCTTTTGTTTGCCTTTGTTTTGTCCTGAAGACATTGTGCCAATTTGTTTGTGTGGACACATTGTTTTATTTCCTCCAGAAGAGTGGATATCTTCTTTTGATTGCATTGAATTTGTCCAATCCTACTCTTGGCCATACGTATGCGATCCACCCACAGAAGCTTTTCTTGGTTCAGCCCATCCCTCCAACGCGAATTATACTTTGAATATGCCCTTTGGAACAGTTTTTTATCTCCCGTTTGCAGAGCACGACCTTGTCCTAGAGCCTCTTTGTCTCCTCTCCCATTTGTTCCATCGCAAACTTGCGCGCCTTCGATGGGTACTCTAAATCTGCAACCTTTTTGTTGCGATAGAATGCAGACCACAGCACCTTCACATCCTCAACCTTCAAGAGCAAGGAGGGGCTGGCAAAGCCGATGCGCTTAATGCTGTGATTAGTTTTCAGGAAACGACCCACCATTGCAAGTTCATTGGAATCGTTCCCTCCCACAAGCTGGTCTGGCAGATGAAGATTCCGGAGAGTTTTGGATTCCGCGAGCATTGATCAAAACGCCTCCACCCTTGGAATGTCTATACTTCTCTGAATGGAGAGGGTTGCAGAATAACTGCTGCTTGTTGGATAAACTAGGAAGCTTTCCAGACTGGTCAACATGGGTGCTGTTGCAAGTAATTGCAAGTAGTGCATGTTATGCACCGTCAACTTTTTCAAGCCATTCTTGTAGTCACAGGAACTCAAAATATACATTGAATTGACAACAAAGTTATTGCCATTGAAGATGGTGAGCATTCCGGGAGAAAATCCGAATCCGGAAGGGCTACTCCAGGCAGGGTCGCTTGAGTGACTGTAACCCGACCCAATGGTCATGGACAATGCTGGAACGGGCTGCGGCCAACCGCAGAGCAAGCTGACCGCATCTCCACGGAATTTTTCCAGAACAAGTTCCTTCAGGGTCGCAGAATACGCGAAGAGGGCAGCGTCGCAGGATGCATCCAAATTCTCTCCCGCGATACGTTCCAGCGGCGCTCCCGCTTTCGCCAAAGACGTCAGAATCTCCGTCACCATACTCAAATCATCCTTGTTGCCGTTGGAAGAAAACTTTAGGGTGCGTAACCCGTTCAGTTTCGACGCAAACTTCAACAATCCCGGTCCGATCGCGTGCGTGCCCCTAACGTCGAGCTCCTGCAAAAACGACAGATTGGGAGGAGGAGGAGGGGCCCGCGGCCAGTGCCCGCACGTCGACGGATCGACGAATGCCAGGAAGAATTCCTCCCAAGCTTTCGCGGGCACGCTTGGATTGTTCGCTAGTTTGATCGACTCGGCGAGGGCTGTGCCGCCGCACCAGATTCTTGCGAGTCCATTTCGGAGCCCCTCGATATCTTTGCCGTTCAATTTGCAGTTCGAAAAGTTTACTCGCGATATCAATGGTTGTGCTAATAATCAAGGAGACGTTCGGCAGCGAAAATGAAAGAGGCAATAACTTAAGGTTGAGGGCATGAAAAACAGAGTGATTGGTGACAATTTCCAAAAACAACCGCTCTCGCGAGAAGGCAACAAATCATAGTGACTGGACTGTGATGATTTACGCACGCCGAGTGTACATGTGGTGACACAAGCGCTATGTATGTTTCAGCTTCTTGCCAATTCATGTTGGCTCTCACACTCCTGATACACGAGAGGCACACAGAAGGGAAAGGCACCGGATCGGCAATTGAGCTTATATGTTGTGGCCAGGTTGTGGCCGCGCAAACGAGTTTAAAACTATCTCGAACCGAGGGACACAGACGTGCGCACCACCCAATGTCCAGTCCCACCATCCCTTCAAGCACTCGTCCCGGGTGTCACCTCTCAAAGCAATGGTGTACGCAAGGATTCTCATCGAAGCAAATCCCACACGCGTGTGGCGTAAAAACACAAACACTCACCATTCATCGCCCACGCCACACCGATCATCTCGCCCAAATCCGTCAGCACCGTATATTCGAAGTCCACTTCTCTCAACGTCACATTGTACAACAACGCCTGTCCCAAAGCGCTGCGAAAAAGGAGCCTGTTTTTTTCGCCAATCCCGTATCCGGAAAGCTTGAGTTTGCGCAATACCAAATTGAACGAGAGGGCGCGCAATCCCGCCAGTATTAGGACGTCCACCATCATCCCGACTTGGACCTTCGCAGTCGCGTCGCTCGCATTCGGATTGGTATTCGATAATTCGAGCGCGAGCTTCACCAAATTAATCTCCTTCGGTCCAGTATTCAACAAAAACCGTTGTTGTTTTCCTTGCGCCGTCGTCGTCGTTTGTTGCTGTTTCGAAACACACTCGGCCACCGCCTCCCGTCCTCCATTCTTCAATACGTTCCCCAGTGACACTTTGCGTTTGACGCAGAATGCCACTGCTGCAGCGTACACTGCCGCGGAGAATCCACCGTCGTTTCCCATCCACTGGGCATACGTCTCTCTTGCGATCGGGGGAAATCGAAGTTGGGAATAACCACTCCCGGTAGTCCAGTTGACGGGGATGGACCATGATGGACGGCCGGTATACGCGGATGCCAGTGCGGTGGCGAGTGGTAGGAGGAATCGACTCACATTTGGGGTTTGGTACGCTGCGTAACGAATGGTTTCTATCGAGTTGTTGTTAGCGTTGTTGTTGTTGGAGAGTAGAAATGCAACGAGTACCACGCCCTCAATATTGTCGTTATCGCTATTGGCGTTAGGACCATCACCCGTATCACCACTGCCCTCCGTCGAAGTGGTCGAAGGCACAACATGCACGCCCCGTAAATCGAACAACGAAACCTTCACATTCGCCACATTGCCCGAATCCCTATCGAACAGTAAAGTCTTGGAAAAGTTAAACTTCATCTTCTTGAATTGGAGACTCCCATCTGTCAAGATCGCCGTGCGATAGGTTCGTTTCACCTTCAATTCGTCGAGCGTATTGTTCTCGACGTGTTTCGCCATGGTAGCCTCGATGGGATCGATAATAGTACTAGTACCATTGTTTTTGAGTTGAATACTTTTGTCTTTCTTGGCAGCGTAGAGGAATGCCACTGTTTCGGCGGAGGAGATCGGTATGAATAATTTACGTAGGCCTTTTGTTTCCGACGAATTGGAATTGTCGGGGATGACATTGCACTTCTTGCCGAGTTTGGAGGAAGAAGATGGTTTCCAGTCTTTGGAAGTTGGGATGATTAACTTGGATAGCGTGTTGGTTCCGGTGGGAATCAAGAAGGGTGGAGGGACTACAGTTGCTGATGTTGCATTGTTGTTGTTGTTGTTGTTTGGCGACGAGGATGGGAGCGCTACGGCTACTGGAGACGCTATGATCTCGGCATCAGTACCACAGCAAAGGGAATCGACTAGATCGAATTGTGGCGGCGCCGATGGAGGAGGAAGCGGAGTTGCAGTCGCCATTACCGGATGTGGATCTTTTTCATCGCGTCGAGGAGGATCCATGGTTATATGTATTTTCCGAGAGGATGGATGATTCTTATTTTTTCGTTTCAGTGGAATAGGAATAGGACGTTGTTTTTATTTTTACTACTGAGCTTTTTTCCTTGTGACGGAAACGCGCTCGAGAACTGATGGCACAGGTGAAGATTAGAAGAGATGGCGAGAGAGAGAGAGAGGCATCATCAACATGTCAACAATGACGTTGCGGTTGCTGTTGCTTCGATACGAGTATTAGATTTGTGCCGCCACCATCACCATTGCCATCACCATCCTACATGATAGGACATGGCGTTAGCCAGGTACAAACCCCATAATATTGTCGTCGTCGTCGTCGTCGTCATTGTAACATTCTTAGGAATATTATACTTACTTGTTGTGTACTCCTAAGAAATGGACTGTCGATTCAGCATCACAATACTGAGGTATCGTAAAGGAATATAGTTTTATGAGTAATTGGTTTTTCCAAAAAAGGGAAGTGGTGCCATCCTCGATCTTTCTACTATTACATAGGAATATTATGAACACAACGGAGTAAATCCCGCGCAAACTACAATTAGTTCCAAGGTGGTATTACCTACTCTACATATGTCATACCATACAAAAGAAGCCATGTCCTATTACAGCGTAGCGCCTTTCATTGTCATTAGAGCTGCTAGGTGAGGAGTTCTGATTCCACCAGGATGGATTCCACCAGGACATTTTACCAGGACATTTCCCGTCACATTGTCTAGAATCATAAAAAATAAAATCCCAGTTTATTTGTTGATTCCAAATATTTGAAATATTCCAAAATTTCCAAACCCAAATGTTGAACAAACTTTGTGCGGTGGTCAATAGCAAAATCAATTGTTTTGCTGTACAACCATGTGCCATACTTTTAATTTGGTTTTGTTGCAATATCAGTTGGTATTAATATTAAATATTTGTTTTAGGTAAGTGATTGTCATGAGTAATCTAATTTCTGTTTGTCGTGTTTATTCATTAATTCTCATCCATTGTTTTTGTTCATTGTCAATAGTTAATACCAAATGGTGATGGGGGAAGTTATGGCCGTGGTGCATGGTCAAAAATTGGGCCAGAGGATGAAAGTTGAATTGTATATGACAAAAATTCATCAGCTCCAATTGCAGTTGCTGCTTTCATTCATGAGCCAGTTGCAATGAATGTGTCTGGTTGCACAATCACTTAGCAATTGTACAATATCAATGTTAACGCCGTCACAATTAACTATAATGTTGGGCGAAGTGGGAAATTCAGGGAATATCCCAGGAGTCCTGAAACAATCAAG
>JAZGVQ010000090.1:0-14845 GCA_037356215.1 Thalassiosira gravida | reverse complement strand
TTATGGCCCTGCATCCTCCTTTTTGTTTGTTCAGTCTGATAGCTACTTCTAACCATAATAAAGCTTAATTGAATACCCATTCATCCTT
The DNA here is from genome assembly GCA_037356215.1 of Thalassiosira gravida. Lineage (NCBI taxonomy): Eukaryota > Bacillariophyta > Thalassiosirophyceae > Thalassiosirales > Thalassiosiraceae > Thalassiosira > Thalassiosira gravida. Next base: position 14,757 of record JAZGVQ010000090.1, on the reverse strand, counting down.
CACTTTTCTTTATCTACTATATTCACGCAGTCTAGATATTTTATCTCCTGGCTGCCAAGGTCAGTACCAGTATTTAGACTTAATCTGATAATTATAAACAACTGTAAGTGGTCACGGACATCACAGGAAGGACATCGGAAGGTATTGTATTGTGGCCTTGGAGTGGTGTAAATTCAACCAACAATGGTGGCTTTATGCTAGGATTAGTGCAGCCTACTGATAAACTGACCCGGTCACCCACACCTAAGCTGTTTTGCAACCTTTGAATCCCAAAACGAACATGTTCTGATGTTTTTTTCAACTTTTTTAGCTAAATTATAATCACCTAATATAGCTTAAATCCATAATCTGGATCCATTTGATTGCTTTTTAAAATTTGGCTGAGTCCCACAATTCCCCCTACCTAAATAAAATGGAACAGGGGCAGGGGCAGGGGCAGGGGCAACTATTACCACACAAAACAAGGTTAAAAAGAAATGTTGGTTCAAACAGGGAACATCAGAGAGATTTGTCAACAACAAAAATCAATGAATATGTTTATCCCAAAGACAAGAAAGGAATTATTAGTCAAAGATTTTTATTGTTGTTGATTTCAAACTGTCCACAGAGATGTTCATGGTAGCAAATGAGACCTCTTAGGTATCAGATGAACAACTGCTTACTAAGAATTTTGGGATGGCGCAAATGCTTGCGTAATTCATGATGGGTCGCCAAATTGCGGGGAAAAAGGATTTTAAAATGGTTTAGAAAAGTATAGAGAGTAAAGCAAATACGATTGTGGATAATGTTTTACAAATGGCAAGGATTTCAAACATGCACTTCACGATTGAATGATGTTGACTACTACATAATTAATCATCAACATTACTGAATAATATTATTCTTCAAGTAAAGCTATATAATTTCTTTAACCGTTTAATGTGATGGAAAGTATGAATTATGCATTTGTTTCATTAACGAAAATAGCAATCAACCCCACTTTAAATTGCATCATGACAAAAAGACATCATTGAATCATTGCTTTGAAAGCAATACCATTGCAAGATCCAGGAGTTTGGTACCCAATCTCTGGTTGTACTCCTCTTATTGGGAGTCTTCTGCTTTAGACCCTGTCAAACCCAACGGACGAACGAACGAATGCAAAAACAAAGACAGACAGCAAAGACCACAACTGTTGCAACCTTTTATCATGACATCAACCGAAATCAGCAACCACACCAACGCCAACACTGCCTCCGGCGATGAAGCCAATGCCAATGCAGACGCCGTCACATCTCCTGCAGATTGTGTCGCTGCCCTTGCTCCGCCTACGGCCATTAGCGAGGAGGCATATTTTACCAAACGAGCGGCGTCGTTGTCGAACAAGGAGTCAGCGACCGAGGAGGCGGCGAATACGCACGATTGGCCCGCGGACATCGCTAACCAAAATGATGCCACTGCCAATGTCGCCGCCGCCGTCTCAGCCCCTACGGATCATGCAGCTATCCCTCATCCGCCCGTGCCCACCAGCGAGGAATCAAGTTCAACCAAACAGACTGCATCGTCCTCATCTAACAAGAAAGGGACAGGCGAGGAGGCGGCGAGTGCGAATGAGCCCGTGGGCACCGCAACTGGAAACGAAAGCGCTGCCGTCACCAAACCAATCAACGACGCCGCCACCATCGTTGATCCCCCCTCCAAAAAGAAACTCATCCTCACCGAAGACCCCGAGGGAAGTTATCGCTACCAATGGTCGGCGGACGGCACTTCTCCGCGTTTAGACACGACGCTACAACCTCCCGCTGCCGAGGACGCCAAGGTCACTCGAGATGACACCGCTGCTGCCAACACGATTGGCGACGACGAGGCAAAGACGGTGGTGCAGCGGTACCTTCATAAGATAAATAAGGAGGGAAAGGAAGGTGGNTAAGGAGGGAAAGGAAGGTGGGTAGAAAACGATGTGTCTTGGCGGAAATTCTTATCATTTGACATCTTTGAAATAGAGGAGGCGAAATGATTTTTATTTTTGCATCGAGACAAAGCATCCAATCATATCGTCGTCGTTAACGGCGCGCAAAAAAAGATGCTGCCCAAGTCTGCTCTAAGATTGGCCCGTGCACGTTCATTGTTTTGATTGTTGGGTCAAATCCCTCGCAAGCACCATTATTTGTTTGTGTGTGTTTTACCTCACTCTATTTCAACGTCAACTATGATTTCATTATGTTTGTTTCATTGAATCAATTCTCTTATGCACATAGAAGACCCCGTGCCAGCAGATGAGGACGAAGCATCCAGCAAACCAACATGCAGCTGCCGACGATCCACTTGTATTCTCTTATACTGTCCTTGCTTTGGCGAGGGCAAAGCATGTCATGAGGATTGCAAATGTAAGAACTGTAAGAATCCCTTAGGAGTCAATCCTGTTTCCAAACACACAGAAACGAGGGCGGAGAAGAAGGAGAAGAGAAGAGAGGACAAACACGCTGCATTGGCAGCCAAAATGGGGACGGTGGCATCCAAACCACCCTTCCCGGCCCTGCTTATGCTCACCGTCTCCCCCGGTAGACTCGGACTTACCCTCGTCATCGTTCCGGACGGAGGGGCGAAGATCAAGGACATCGATCCGGCATGTACCTTTCGCGGACAGCTTCAAGTTGGCGATCGAATTGTCACCATTGACGGGAAGAAGATCCGAACACTGGAGGATGTGAAAGTGGGAAAGGAACGCGTTCGAAAATTTGGGATTGTCAAGAAGGCTATTATTGCTGCCACTGCCGATCATCTGAACAATGCTGCTGGGAAGAAAAATGCGGCAACAGAGGATGGCACTGCTGCTGCCGCGACTTCATCAGTAGATCCTCGCAAACAGGTATTTACGTACCTGAAAGAACTCAATGCCCACAAACCGGATCGACCTTCAGAACACCGGCGAGAAGATATACTGACGGAACTTCTACAGTGGGATAAAAAGCACGATGTCAATGTAAGAGCCATCGTTATTTTATGTTGCAGTGTATACCTCACTTTTGTAGATATCTTGTCCCAATCTCACATTTGCATTTCTTATAATTTCTGTCTCTACTACTTTTTCTTGATCGGATAAAAAATAGACCACAGCAAAAATGGGGGCCTGTCGGTATCAAGTTATTTGCGTTCCACTCAAACGAAGAGAAACTGTGAACAAACGCGAGCTCGACAATCAGTGCTTTCACCAGTACAATAAGCAGACGAAAGTATTTGACAAGGTAAGAATGAGCCGAAAGCTCACGAAACCAATTTCACCCCAATATCCGTCATTCTAGTCTCTCAGCTAATATTTAGTGTTCGTTTGACTTGGCTCTCATCTATTTTCTTCATATCTACTCAAGTTTCTCCAAGCCTGGGCTTCGTAAGAATATCTTCTTGTTATCGCTGCTGCAATTTTTTTGGTTGTGTGCCTCTCATTAGTGTTCTTCTCCTGTTTCTTCATTGCTCACAGGTATTGGTGAATAAGTTGACTCATCCTCCCTTCTTTGCTGCTATGGGTTTTCGGCCTATTCCTTTCACTAATACTCTTCTCTGGTTCCTTTTTATTCCACACAGCGACGGCACCGAAGAGGATGCAGCTAACATGATACTGTTCAACCTCGCCAAGCGATTCCCGCAATGTGCGTAAACTCTGCAGGATTTCATTCGCTGTGCTTTGTGCTAGTGCCACCTGCATTTCACTTATGATTGATTATCGTCTTCATTCAGGTTACGTCAAGAACTTTGAGATGGCCACTAAAAAGCATGAGAAGATAATAGGCACGCCCCCTGTAGAACTACCTCCCAATTTTGTCAGTTATGATGGAACGAACGATATCAGATGGAACACGAGGTACGCCGAGCTGGTCAAGGTGAGTGAAACACTTATTCGGTTCACTCTGCTTTTGTACATTCAATAAAATGCATACCTAATTATCTTATCATCTCGTGTTCTCGCAAAAGTACAAGGAGGCAAGTGGTCAACATAATGGTGTTTGCCTTTTGACTGTGTGCTCTATCACATCTTGTCCAGTATCTGATCATAAACTGCTTTCATTATTTTCAGGAACATGGCGATTGCAAAGTTTATACTAAAACGGATCTGGGTCGGTGGGTCTGTTCTCAGCGCAGCGCCAGGGCGAGCACTGCCAAGAACCTCAGTTCAAAACGGATTGAGCTGTTGGATAGGTGAGTAGCATTTCGTTTCTATGACCAGAAGGGTGCGCTGCCACTGTTGGAAATGGTGATGATCTTTCAAAGCTTCTATTTCTTATTATTTTTTCTCCTTAATACTCTGCTATCAAGTCTGGGCTTCTTGTGGAGCGGACTGCCAGATGGCCGGGCGCGTCCCATCCCAGGTGGAGACCCCCGTCAGAATCGCGCGATTGCTGCAAAGCTCGTTTATCCGGACCTGACGATCCGTGAAGTATTACAACTTGGTGGGTTCCAAGAGGAGGAGTTGAATGTCGTAAAAGACCTGAAGCACACCTGGCGAACTGGTACGCTAACACTTTTAACAACTTAGTGTGTTTTGTTGGTGTTGGCTAAATTTAACATCTCCCTGATTATTTCATTCAGGGTACGTCTACTACAAGGACCAGATCGTGAAAAAAGTCGAAAATTACGAGATAGCTCGGAAATCGGGGGCGCGACTTGAAATCGAGAAGCTTGTAAACGTCTTGCAAGGAGATGACGATGACCGATTCGAACAGGTGTTTCGAGAGAATAGCGTTCGCCTCTCTAATTTTTTGGAAGCGGCGGAAGAAAGGAAGAGACACGGAGTTGTGGAAAAGCCGAGAGCCCGTAGTGCCAAAAGGCGAAGGAATGAAGATACCATGGATATGATTTCAGATGAAGAGCACCAACCAGCGAGTAAACAGCCATATCGTGCCGAGGGTGTTGTAGAACAAGAAGAACTACCTATTCCAGATGAAGTCCATTTTCAAGGACAAGTAGCTTATGAGCAAAATTTTGCCAATGCCCAACAGGTAGCACGAGATCCATGGAGATCGCACGGCAATTATTGGAAATAATTTCTACAGTGTTAGACAACAAAGGTATGAGGTTCATAGGGTATGCAGACATTGTGCGCTGTGCTGTTAACATATCCCAAATCCTTGATCAAATACACAAATCAATTGTCTATTTTTCCACCTTAATCTAATCAGAAAATAATCACTCCATCTAACTATCAAATTCATATGAATTTCCGCCATTCGTGTCCCATATAAGGTGACGACTATGAGAATAGCCTCCCTGGAACACCTGAAGAAGGTAATGGGTTGGCCGACATTTGCTCCAGGTTTGCCGAGGGAGCTTGTATGCTCGGACCCAAGGTTGGAATCTACAGTTGCGCTGGTGGGCACAGTGACGTTGAAGAACACTTCATTTCCAATCTTGAGGGAGAATGGTTTGACCTTGTAATTGAAAAACCCGCTACACACATCTCGAATACCGTAGGCCGTCGCATAAATAAGCATAGGAAAGCATGCGACCGTCAACGTAAGTTTGTCAGCACGAGCTATCAGAGACTCAGTAAGAATATCATGAAATTGTATGCTGGTACCAAGTATCCAACCCAACTTGGTATAACAAATGCAAATCAATGATTCAAAACCCAAGTATTCTATTCGATAGTAAGGATGCAGAATATCTCCCAGCGATTTACTACATGATCCTGTATAAGAAGACTTTCGGAAAGTTGACGACCGAAGAGCGCAGGGCATCGAAAAAGGCGAGGCGTGTTCCGCTGAAACCTAGGCGAAGATGAGGGCAACGAAGATAGGCAAGTCACATTCTGCGGAAACCAAGGCGAGGAAAAGGTCAACAGGCAAGAAACGCAAGCCGAACAAGCCCAGAAAGAAAGTCCAAGATTTGATGTCATGAAAATTAATATAATGCATGTATTTCAGAAATTCCAAGTTGTGATGTCATGTAAATTTATATAATGCATGTATTGCATGTATTTCAAGAATCACTTTGACATTGTCTCAAACCATCTGTGCTATTTTCTTTAACTTCATTGCAACAACTTCCACTCAAGCTAACAACACTGTGAAGGTTTTGAGTCCGTATATGTTGGCATTCTGATCATCGAAGTGGTTGAGTCATGAGGGAATTGCACGCCCACTCAGGTGAGGAAGGGAACGATCAATCAGAGACCACTATCATGTCAAATAATATGATATCGCTGTCTGTACAGAACCCTTGTTGCGCCGCTGGAAAAACACTTGTGTCTATTAATAAGTGATTAGAATTTGGATTATAAATAATTGCAATACGACTATAGACCGGTATGGTACCCAAGATGTGTACTAGGAATTGCACGGAAATGAACAGTTCTAACCACTTCTTCGAACAAGCCTGGTATTGCCACCTCTACTACCCAAACCTCCCGACCGAATCTTGCCTCGTTTCGACGATGATGTTTCACGCTCTTCCATGCCAACAATGCCAGAGTGTTCTTCTATGAAGGAGTCCTCAGACTCGTCGCCCGAGTCAACAACACTCTCGTTCAACTCCGATTGAGACTCATACCTTTTCCTGGTAGCAGCGGCAGGAGCAGGAGTACCATCATTTTCAACCTCATTCCTACCACCACCCTTTGTCGTCGATTTCTTCTTTTTGCCCTTCTTAAAGGACAGCTTGATGCGAACAGCAGGTTTCTTCGATGTGGCGGCGTCAGCGCTGAGGGCGTTCTTGTCCATAAGCCTGTCCAATTCTCGCTTGAGAACGTCACCATCGTTGACAATCCACGACCCTTTGCCGTTATAGGTCACAGCATTCTCAAAAAGCGTTTTCCAATCCTCTCGAAATTCCTTAATATTCGCGTAGAGCTTGGCTCGACATTTTCGAAGGATGTCATTCATACCAATAGGTTTTTCAATCAATTGATAGTAGTCGGGATAGGTCTGGGGACATGGCTTCTCCAAAAATATTTCTGACAATTTTCGCTTGGTGCCCTTCTCTTTGAAGTAAATAATGGACCGCGTGACACTAATAAGCCTGTCAAATGTGGCAGCAGTCATTCCATCCTCAGCGTTAATAGCAGACAATGCAGCTGGTTTTGACCTTGAAGGAGTAGTATCAAGCTCAGGGTGTTTTGTCTTACTACGTTTCCTTCCGCCGCCATCATCATCAAGAATGAGGGAAGGATCAACCGCGTTCCGATTTCGCTTCTTCTTCCTCTTCTTTTTACCATTTTCCTCTTCCGTGGCTTGTTTATCCATCATGCGGCAGAATTGCTTTTCTGTCAGCCCATCATCATACATTTTATCTCCAGCAGCAGCGCGGCGTTTTCCAAGGAGCTCAGGATGGCCATCGTCCAGCAACTCGTCCCCTTCTTCAGGTTTGCCATTAGGATAGAGGATCCAATCTGGACAATCCTTGACGTCGTCATACAAGGCGGGGGCGTCGGTCCTTTCTAAGTCCATTTTGCAATAAAGATTGTAGTCATCATTATTGCTGCTGATCATTTCATTCAGAAGGTCCTTGTTCTCCTCCTCTTCGCCCTCATTTGCATCATTCTCAAAGTCCTCTTCTGATGTGGCAGCAGTTGCACTTTGCTCTTTCTGATTCTGATCGAAATCCGTCAGAAGTAGTTCCATCATTTTCAACCTTTCAAGGCTATTGTCTTCTTTGCCTTGGCCACTTTTATCAAACTTGCCAGCTTCTACAACAAGTTCATTCATTTGCAACTTTTCTGTGGCACGACTCAATATCTTCTCCTCCACTGGTGTCTGAGTGATGATGCGAAAGACTCTGACATCCTTCCTCTGACCTATTCTGTGGGCTCGATCCTGCGCCTGCAGGTCCATCATGGGATTCCAGTCACTGCAAACAAGGAGCGCGTGTATGTGGGGTGAAAAGGCAACGCATGATTGTTAATCAAGGACACCCAGTACGATTTATAATAACACAAACAAAGCCTTACCTATCAAATATGATGACCGTATCCGCAGTCGCCAAGTTCAATCCCAGCCCACCCGCGCGAGTAGACAACAAGAAAACAAAGTAGGGCGAATCTGGAGCATTAAACATGTACATGCGCTTCTCCCTCTCGTCTGCCGTCGTAGACCCGTCGAGGCGCAGACTCGAAAAACCCCGAAAAGCAAAGTAATCTTCAAGTATCGGCATCATCTTGGTCATCTGTGTGAACATGAGAACACGATGCCCCGCCGCCTTCAGCTTGGGAAGCATTCTATCCAACAGCTCCATCTTCCCTGATGTGCGAATGACATCCTCGTTGATGTGGTAGCCATCTTGGGAAAATAGGTAGGGGTGGTTGCACACCTTGCGCAGCTGCATCACAACATTGTTCAATCCTCGATTGAAGTTCTTAGTTGCGGCCTCCCCCGCAATCTTGTGGCTGATTTGCTTGTACAGTTCTTTCTGCCACGAGGACAACTCACACCGAATAACCTTTTCAACCTTGGTTGGGAGCTGGTCAAGGACTTCACTCTTGACACGTCGTAACATGAAGGGGCGTAGCAATTCGTGCAGACGGTGGATGATGAGCATGCGTTCTTCGTTCGACAAAAGTTCGTTCGAGGAACCGTCAGGGTCATCGGCGGAGGCACTTTTTCCAAAGGACGAAAACGGCTTGTTGAACCATTCTTTTTCAAAGTGCGTAAAAACGAAGAGCAGTAGGTTAGAAACGGACTCTGAGAAACTATGAAGATCCACAGTACGAACATTCACTCACGGTCGAATGTCTCCGCCGAATTAAAAATGGCTGGCAACAAAAAATTCAGCAAAGCCCACAGTTCAGGCAAATTGTTCTGCAATGGCGTCCCGGTCAACAGCACTCTCCTCCTTGTATTGTAATGTGTCCCGAGCGTCACAGAAAACTTGGACTGATTGTTCTTCATGCGATGTCCTTCGTCCACGATGGCGTACTGCCATGTCAACTTTTTCAGACTGCCCTTGTCTCGAATGACGAACTCATATGTCGTTAAGAGGACATTGAAGTGTCCGTCGGCGACCTCATCGCGGAATAGTTGTTTCCGCTGCTGAGGCGTGCCCTTGTAGCAGATTACGTTCGCGGCAGGGAGCCACTTGGCAAATTCGTTGACCCAATTGGAGAGGGTAGAGAGGGGGACGATGACGAGGTAGGGACCGAGATTTTGTTTGGCTTCGATGAGGTAGGCGAGAAGGGCTATGGTTTGGATCGTTTTTCCTGTGGTGTTCGATGGAGGTGTTTTGGTGTTGGAGTTAGAGAGTGTAATTGGTTATGACATTTCATGTACATCAAAAAGTCCACACAAAACAAGAAAACAAACGATACTCACCCAATCCCATCTCATCCGCCAAAATCCCATTCAATCGATTATTGTACAATGACACCATCCACTGCAATCCGCCCAATTGATACTCTTTCAAATCTCCCCCCGTCAAAATGCTGGGCTGCCGAACCTGCTCGCTTTTTACATGGGCCGTCTCGTAATAGCTTCCCCCAGTTACATTTTCGGAAAACGTCGCCTTCATTGTGCCCTCACCACCCATCAACTTGATATCCTCCTCTTCCTCCGCTACCCTGCTTGCCAGCAGAGTGGAAATTTGATTCATGCATTCATCCGTCTTGTCCAACAAGAATTTTAGACGTTCGTTCTTGGTATCCTCCAACAGGCTCGTGTACGCCGCCATGTCGTTCGACCTCAGCGCAGCCAGACGAGCCTTCTCTGCTTGGCCCTCCTCCTTCTCCTTCGCGACTTCGGCCTTTCGATGCTGATCCCTTATGTTTCTCGCCAGTTTCGCCGCGTCGCTCCTCTTGCTGCGGTGGAACTTGTAGAATTCACTCTGATGAGAAGTTATGGCTTTCAGCAATTCCTTGTGGCGTTTGGAGTGCGCATCAGCCGTCATTTGACGGGCACGGCGAATATGCTTGTCGAGGAATTTTGACTCGCGCTTGGGCTGGAGCTTGAAACGTTTCAATTGGTCGGGTTGGGGGAGGAGTTTGGCGGAGATGGCCTTGAAGCGTCTGCGGTGTAACTGATCGCGGGAGGGGTGACTCCTCACTTTGTCTGCCAGGAGGAGTTGCGGCCGAGTCAGCAGTCGTTTGCGGATCAGCTCTACCGCCCTCTGCACATTTTCTGGCTGTTTCGTATCCGCCAATGATCCGTTTCCTTTTTTATCGGCGACTCGTTTCAGTGCACCAAGAAGGGCCGACTCCTTATCAGAACTCAGGCTCGTTCCTCCCCACGTGCTCTGTCGCAATATTGCCTTTGACATGGTAGCCACATGTTGCGCAGCATTTTGCTTATTCATATGCTGTGGAGACTGTGGAGGGGGCAAACCCTTAGCACACCCCTTCGCCAACAGGGCGAATCCTGTCCTCCCCCACGGCTTCATCTTTGCGACCATCGCCGCGTTTCTCCTCGCGTGCGCCTCCGCCGCAGCTTTGGCCGCCTCTCTCTCCTTCTGCTTCTTCTGTTCCTCCAGCATCTTCCTCTGTTTTTCCTGCGCCTGCGCCGCTTGCCTTCGCTTTTGTTGGGCCGCCTGCGCCTGGGCCTTCGCCGCGGCTGCACGACGCTGCTGCTCCTGTTGGTACTGCAACTGGAGGGCCTGCTTTTTGCGCTGGGCCTCCTCGGCAATTTTGCGTTGTTGTGCTATGTTCACCTGCTGGGCCTGGAGTTGGCGTTGGTACTGCGTCATTTTGGCCTGTTGCTGCCGGTTGATTTGCTGTTGTTGGGCTTGTTGCTGTTGGGCTTGTTGTTGTTGCAGCTCTCGTTGACGCTGTTGTGCTGCCTGTTGTTGTGCTGCCTGTTGTTGTGCTGCTTGTTGCTGTGCCTGCTGTTGCTGTTGGTACAATCTGCTCTGCTGTTGTTGCTGCGCAGTCTGGCCGAACTGCTGCTGCTGCTGGGTTGTCTGATTGTACTGCATGGCAGCAGTGCCAGCCTTCTGCTGGGCGGAGAACATTTGCTGCATTTGCGTCTTCGCCGAGGCGGCAGGATTTGGCGGGGGGTAATTCGGAGCGGCGCTTCGTGACAAGCCTGGATTATGCACCACCGTCCCCTGTTGCTGAAGCTGCTGTACACTAGGCGGTTGTTGTCCGTGAACCTGTCTTGATGGTTGTTGTTGCTGTTGCACCCCCTGTTGCTGCGGGACTCCCTGTCCCTGCTGTTGACCACCCTGCCGTTGCTGTGCCCTCCTCTCCTCCCGATTCCTCCGATCCCTTTGCCTCGCCACAACAGCCGCGTTAAGAATGGCCTGCTTGGGTAATCCCTGCGCCATCGCCCGCTGCAGGCACCCCGGATCGACTTCCCCGCTGGGATGACGAATAGCTGAGAGGACGGCCTCACGGAGCGCTACCTTCGCCTCGGGGGTCAGGTGGAACCGATGCGGTTTTCCAGATGATTGGGATTTCTGTTGTTGTTGTTGTTGCTGCTGCTGCTGCGTAGCTGCTTGAGTGGAGGCTTGGCGTGCTTGCTGCTGCTGCGCTTGTTGTTGCTGCGTCTGTTGTTGTTGCTGAGTATATTGGTGCACATTCAATCGACTTGTCTGCTGCTGTTGCTGATAAGCCTGGTGAGTAACTTGTTGGCGCTGCTGCTGCACTTGCTGCGCCTGTTGCATTGGCTGAGCGGCTATCTGCCTGCTTTGCTGTTGAATTAACTGCGCATGAGAAGATGCCATCTGCGTTGCAGAGCGCTGCTGCTGTTGATAACTCTGCTGTACACCTTGTTGCGGCTGTACAGGCGCGGGGCCTTGAGGACTTTGCCGATAATTACTTGCAGACTGTTGCATTTTCTGCACACCAGCAGCATAGGCTGCATGCTGTTGTGGCTGCATGCTCGGTGAGCGATAAGTAGGCTGCTGCACGGATTGTTGCTGCCCCTGCTGCTGCACAGGCTGCACCTGTCCGTTCTGCACAGGCTGTTGCTGCTGACGCGCACGAGATTGGTACATGGATCGAAGGAGATCCGTCTTAGAGACGCCCGAGGGCGGAGGTGCCACGGGGGGCTGCTGCGCGGCCACCCCGGCGGAAGGCGCCGTGGCGGAAGCGGCTCCGGGGCCGCCCAGGCCCAGGGGATTGGGCACGCTGTAATTCGCCGCCGGGGGAGAGGCCACCGAGGGCCTTCCGGCCACATTGTACATTTGTTGCTGCCTCGGAGCAGCAGTATTTGGAACTACAACATGTTGCTGCTGTGTTTGCGGGACCGACGTTGACGCCTGTGTTCCTCCGTATACATGCGGCTGTGGCTGTAACGGTCGTCCACCGCCGGCGGCGGCAACGGCCGCTGCCGCTAGGCGGTATTGTGCGTTGTTTGCAGTGCTCCCCTGGGGATTAAAACTTGTGGGATAACTCGCACCAGGAACGCCACCCCCGCCAGCAGCGGCCTGACCCGCGGACAAGTTATTCGGGACTGGGACAGACTGCCCATTGTTGACAATTTGACTATTCGGATTATTTGGATTCAGATGCTGATTGGCCGAAGCAGGACGGCGAGGGGGATTGTATGCACCTTGCGAATTATTGTTGTAGAAAGAAGAAGGATCCATAATGAGATGGGTCGAGGACACGAAGAGAGAAGAGACAAAGGATAGAGAGCGTGATAGATAAGAGCCGGGTGATAGAAGGATGATGGCCAAGCTTGAAGGCAGGCGGCGGTTTTCATTGTGAAAGACGATCGCTGCTGGCGCGAGAAATTCGGATGTACGTTGGTCGTATGAGTCTGGCCTTTGTGGTATACTGAGTTCCTACGATGATTGAATCCCAACGGTACAGTCTAAGAGTAGACCTCAAATATTGGAATGAATTCGGTCGTATTGTGCATATGTATCAACTTTTTAGGTTTATAAAAAACGAAAGAATCGTAAAGGTACATAACTATCGTTTTTCGTTTCGTCTGTCCATAGTATACTATTTATCTATGTGAAGTACTGAACAGACGGTCAATTTGCATTAATTTTTACAACCATATTCAAACCAAAGACTAGTCCCTTCGCGCTAAACAAAAATCGACTAGGCTATCAAAAATCCATATTTTTAAGCTTCTAACTCCTTTATAATTTTACAATAAATACAGTCAATATGGAATGTCATAAATAGTTAGATTATTATAACCGATCATAGTCTTCCACCAAAGAATGCTGATGTGATGTTTGCACCATCCATTTGTTTATAGTAGGGAAAAAATGGGTATTTGCATTTCATGACAAAGCTCCACTATAACCATTGATCATAATATTCCGCCAAAAAATACCATCCTTACCATTCTGACTCCTCTTTTCATTTGTTGACAAATTAAGTCATTATTGTATCTCATGAAGAATTTCCTCTACTATCATTGATGATAGTTATACATCAGAAACTAGGGTCAAAAGATTTCACTCTCCTTTTCATTTATTTGGGATGGAATCTATACTTTATCTCATGAAAAAGTTAGACTATTATTGACAATTATAATATTCAACAAAAAAATATTAATTCCAAATCCCCATTTAAATAATCTTTTGATTAAATCAGAGGATTATCTGATATACGAATTGCTATATTGTCATTTGCAAATCTATGTGTGAACCAATCTAAAATGTATACATTACCTAAAAAATTACCATATATTATATTCCTATTCTTTTAACAGATAATAACATCATAACCAATTCGATCAAAATATGTACCATACTTACATAATCATAAATTTGTAGGTGAGTACAGAATAGAATCTGAGTTACTTAATGTATAGGTACATAATACATCATTTATCATAATTTTTCGGTGAAAAAACAATATCCTTAAGATTTAATCTGCCTTATTTTTCTACAGTTGAAGATATTACAATAACTGATACACAGATTAGTTAGGGTTATTGTCATCAAGACAAGGTAAGTGTGCAACCAGGGCAATTATTATGAAAGGGTAATGATTACTTCTAGGGTTAGGGTTGTTAGGGTTGTTAGATAGGCCCTCCCACTCTCGAATGATGAAAACTAATCCTGGTATATTTGCTACATACACCGCAAGTACTAATTCCTACATTAACACTATAGGTAAGGCACTAAATTGATTAACTAATGTGAGGCCTATAGTCACTTTTCTGATTGAATGTAATATATATCATTTTTAGAAATATTTGTCCTATCTCGCTTAGATTTCATCCAGTGTGAAATCTGTGCGAGGACTTTTGACTGTTTGTGTAGGTAAGTAAGTACTATTTGAAATTCATATTAACTCATAAATTTGTAATTCTTTAAAAGTGGAATAATAATAAGTCTGTTTTCATGATGTTTTAGGACTAAAATTTAATTTTTATCATTTCCTTCGTCCTAACTAAGTATGATTACGAATTATGATGTTTTCCCTTAGATTTCATCCAGCGTGGAATCTGTGCGAGGACTTTTGTGTTTGTGTTGGTAATTAAGTACTATTTGAAATTCATAACCTTGAGAACTTGGTTGGGCCTTTTTTTCATCGTAGGGATAAAATTAGGTGAGTAACTGATTGTGGAATTCCAATATTACTTTGCAAATTCATTTGCCTATTTACCTATCCAAAGTACTTACTTAGGAACTGAGTTTATCTTACGAAAGGGAAATATCAACCACCGAATCAAAGTAAGCAGAAGTACCAGAAAAATATATACCCATCTCATAATTTTATTTTATTTTGTCGAAAATGATACTCAACTTACACAATTTATTTCTCAGGTACAGGATTAATAGGCGAACGGGCATTTTTGTGTTTGTAGGGATAGATTTAATTGAGTAAATGATGTAGGAATTCAAATATTTCTTTGCAAATTTATGTGCCTTTATACCTATCCAAAGTACCTA
>JAZGVQ010000089.1:0-14311 GCA_037356215.1 Thalassiosira gravida | reverse complement strand
GCGAAACGCAATGATAATACGGTGTGTCACTTAAACTTATTTGTGCCTTCCTGGCTTTTGGCATGATTGCAATCCATTAATCAATATTTGTTTCTTAATGATTACCTAAAATTACATCAATTGAAACTGTACTAAAGTACAGTTAAGGTGCCTGTCCTGATAATTCATAGCTCCGACTGGGTAGTTTTGACCAGTGATAAACGGTTTGTCAATGCAACAAATTCAGGTGCTAAGTTGTCTGCAAAAGCTGAATATTCGAAAACAAATTTACTTTGGACGGATGAACATTATAGCCTTCTTCCATTGCTTAAATTCGAATAGATGGCACTGTCGCTAATCTACCAAGTTCAGTGCCTGTTTCGTTTTTGATGTGTGTTTCAATTCAGCGTTATAATAAATAAAACGAGCACAACTATTATTGACAGCTAATAATTACCTCCTAACATTAGGCATGACCTTCTGAACAATGAATTTAGAGAAATTAATGTAAGCAGTGAATCCAGGTATGTGACTGCTTTCGAGTGACTATTTTCATGCGGGAATTTTCAAGT
This sequence comes from Thalassiosira gravida, assembly GCA_037356215.1. Classification (NCBI taxonomy): domain Eukaryota; phylum Bacillariophyta; class Thalassiosirophyceae; order Thalassiosirales; family Thalassiosiraceae; genus Thalassiosira; species Thalassiosira gravida. The sequence goes on along the minus strand of JAZGVQ010000089.1, from coordinate 13,760 downwards.
GACTATTTTCAACGGAATAATTTAATTACTTTGCACTATAAAAACACCATGAAGATCTATTGTGCTGCATTTACGCTGTCGTTTTTTAGCTGCCCATCTTTTGCCCAAGAATCCTTAGAGTTTGATGAGTTATTGGCTTTGAACGTGGAAGATTTGTTCAAAGTGGAAATTGCAACAGGTACTCAAAAAACGCTTTCTGAAGCGCCAGCGGTTGCGTCTGTAATAACCGCGAAACAAATTAACGACATGGGGGCCAGAACCCTGGCTGAAGTCCTGGAAACGGTGCCAGGACTGCATGTATCCAGAAGTGCTTTCCTCTACGGTCCTAAGTTTATTTTCAGGGGAATTACCTCAACAACGGCTCCACAAACCCTCATTCTTGTAGATGGAATATCGTTAAAAAGTGCATTTGATGGTGATTCAAATAATGTTTGGGGCGAATACCCAATTCAGGCTATTGCCAGAATAGAGGTGTTACGAGGGCCTGGTTCTGCTCTTCATGGTGCTGATGCCTTTTCAGGGGTAATTAATATTATTACCAAAAAATATGATGATATTAAATCCGATGAGGTAGGGATATCTGCCGGAAGCTTTGACACCTACAACACATGGGCAAATTGGGCTTTTAAGATGGGTGGCTGGAAGTCAGCTCTATCTATCGAGTACATGGGTTCCAATGGTCATAAAGAAGACATTGTTGATGGATTGGGAGCGACAGGTCCGGTTAATGTGGAATATAAAAATGCTGATGTATTTTTTAACACCCATAATAAAAACTGGAATATTCATCTTGGTTGGCAAAAAAGACACGATGTTGGCACCGGGCAGGGATTATTAAAGATACTGGATCAAAATGGTTTATGGGGCGCCGAAAAAATTCTGACAGAAGTAAGATATAGAACTGATAAATGGCTGCCAGATGTGGAAACAGAAATTATTGCCAACTATATGGGAAACAAGCAAACAGTAGAGAGAAGTCCCTTTTTATTGCCACCTGCCATATACCCACCCAATGGTTTAATTGGTGAGCCAGAATACTCTGAATACACCGCACGGACTGAATTAAAGAACGCTTACAAAGGCCTTGAAAAACATATAATTACCGTTGGGCTTGGTTACCAATTCACGGATATGTATGAAGTCAGAGAAAGAAAAAACTTTAATAATGACTTATCACCTTAAGCAGGTCTTGAAGATGTCAGTAATAATCCCGATGAAGTATTTCTGCCCGAAATTGACAGAACTAACAGGTATATCTACGTTCAGGATGAAATTAACTTAACTGAAAATTTAGATGCGACATTGGGGGTTCGTTATGATCACTATTCTGACTTTGGCTCTACGTTTAACCCCAGAGCGGCATTGGTCTGGAAAACCAATGCAAAATTGACAACTAAATTGTTGTATGGAGAAGCCTTTCGGGCACCTGCTTTTGTAGAGCTTTTTGCGGTAAATAATCCTGCTTCTTTGGGCGATCCTAATCTTTCTCCTGAAAATATTAAGACGCTGGATCTGGCATTTAGTTATCGTCCAAATTTTAAACTGTATATGGGTTTTAATGTATTTGCCTATGAGGTTACTGACTTATTGTCCACGATTCAGGTTGACAACACATCACTGCTTCGAAATGCTAATGTGGGGGAGCAAAAGGGTTTCGGTACCGAGTTTGAATTTGATTATCAGATAAACGATGCGTTTAATGTTTCTGGACATTATGCATGGTTTGAAAATGAAGATACGATTGCTAATGATGATGCCGGCGATGCGCCAAATCACCAGCTTGGTTTGCGCGCCAATTGGAAATTTTCTGAGAATGTTAATTTACACTTAGGTGGCACATTTATTGGTGAGCAAAAACGAAAACCAACAGATATCAGAGATACTTTATCAAGCTATTCCTTTTTTGATATTTCAATGAGTTATCACATACCTTCATTAGGTCTGACGTTACAGGCTAGTGGTAAAAATGTGTTCGATGAAGATATACGGGAACCCAGTGAAGTGGTTGTAGATCCAATGGCATTTAATATTATTGATGATTTGCCGCAATCGGGTTCTGGTTTCTTCTTTTCTGTTCGCAAAACCCTGTGATTGAATGATTAGGATAGATATCCGTTGATAGTATTGAGGTGTAAACGCTAACGAGAAAATGTCACCTTAATCGTACCCTGCGTGATAGCTTCTTTTGGGGATTTCAAGATTTGCTGTTTAGTATTAATCTTGTGCGTAATATCTGAGCTACCAATGCTCACTCTTAAGTTGCGGCCATTTTCTTTGGCCATATAAAGAGCTGCATCTGCCAGCTCTATCGTTTCTTCGATAGAGAATATTTTTGCTGAGAGTGAGTCTGTATTTTCACTTAAAAAAGGATAAGTGGCTAAACCAGCAGAACATGTATTCTTAATGATCTGGGATCCCAATATAGCAAAATCGTGTGCTGAGACAGAATTAATAATCCGGTCTGCAAGGGCGTCGAATTCATTCATTGAAGAACCATGGCATAGGATAAGAAACTCTTCGCCTCCCCAGCGAATAACCCAGTCATTTTCTCGAATACAAGAGTGCAGTATTTGTGTGAATTGGATCAATACCTCGTCACCTGCACCATGACCATAGTTATCGTTTATTTTTTTGAAATGATCGATATCAAGTAACAGAACGCAAAGGCGTTTTTCTGGCGTAGTGGTTAGGTTTCGATCCAATTGCTTAAGTTCCTGTGTGATAAATTCACTGAAGAATCGACGGTTTTTGGCTCCAGTCAGTTGGTCTGTTAAACTGATTTCTTCAAGCTGTTTGTTTTTTTCTTGTAACTCTTTGGTTTTGGTTTCAACGATTCTGTCCAGGTTTTGTTTCTGTTTTTCTAATCGACGGACCCTTATTTGAAAGAATAAGTAAAACATCCCAAATACGAAAAATATAATGATGGCTTTAAACAGCCAGGTTTGATGCCAGGCTGCTTGCTGAATAATGTTGATGCTAAGTGTCTTTTGACTCCATTCATCTTCACGGTTTGTCGCTTTAACTTCAAATGCGTACTTTCCTGGTGGCAAGTTTGTGTAGCTGGCAATGGGGTTAATCGTCGCCGCTTCTTGCCATTGAAGATTATAGCCGTGCAATTTGTAATGATATTTAAGCTGTTCAGGCCCACTAAAGTCCAATGCGGCAAATTCAAGGCTAAAACTTCGTGTTTCTGGTGGCAAGATAAGCTCATTATTCTCTCCGAGAATGTGCTTTTTTCCGTCTACTTTTACTGCTCTTGAAATGATATTTGGCTGGTGTTGCCATGGTGAATATAGTTCAGGTCGGATCATTGTAACGCCACTAACACCACCAAACATAATCGTTCCTGTAGAAGTTTTGTAGGCTGCACGGTTCCAATTTGAGCCATTGATGCCAGGGTAATCTGTCAGGAAGTTTGAAGATTGACCGTCTTTGGTCATTCTGTTGCCATAGGTCCAGACATCGTCAGAGTTGTCGAGGATAAAAAACGGTATTTCCCCTGACTTTATCAGTTGGATATCGACACTCTTTACGTCTTTGCCGAGCAGCTTGTAGAGTCCATATTCATTAGATGAAAATGTCAGGTTGTCATCATTGTCAATTGCAAGGTAGTCAATACTAGAGCCTACTATTTCATTCGACTCGTTGTTTTTTGATTCAACTCGGGTAAGAACGCTCTTTTCAGCTGAGAGTTTATAGAGACCATCGCCTGTCGCCAACCACATAGAACCATCGTTATTTCTAGCCAAATTCTTAACCGTCATAGAAAATGGCGAACCATCATCAGACAACGCAGGAAAAGGCTTGAGTATATTGTTACGCGGGGACCATTGCATTAAACCGGACTCTACACCTATCCAAACAGTATCATCAGGTTCAATGAGCATAGAGTAAGGCGATATTCTATTGTTGTTATTGCCGTCGGCAACGGGGATATGCTCAACGATATTTTCATCCAACCATATGCGATAAATCCCTTGTCCCAATACACCGATGATGATTGTTTCGTCCGATAGTTCCAGCATGTACGCAGGGCTTCCCGGAAGATGAAATCCGTTCTCAGGACTGAAAGTTCGTATTTTTCCACGTACAGGATCAAAAAGGTCGATGGTACTTTTTTCTAAGCTGGCCAGGAGAAATTGACCACTACGCAGCTCAAGAATATTTATAATGTTATTGGTACTGATTGAACTGTCGTTATCAGCACTATGCTGTAATAAGCGTATTCCGTTTTCATTGGGTAGGTAAAAACTCATTTTTTGTCCCCAAGTACCTACCCATAACATACCTGAATTATCTTTGAATAATTGAAAGATCAACTGGGTCGACAGGGTGCTTTGAATATTGGCGTCATGGTTAATAATGTCAATAACATCTCCCGTTTTGGCATCCAATACAGTAATGCCATTGCCAAAGGTACTCAGCCAAATTTGATTTTTATCTACAACCGCAATATCAGTTATCCATTTCCCACTGACACCTAACGAGTTTTCAGTTTTTTGCTCTAGACGCGTAATTTCAAAATCTGATAGATTTAACCAAGCTGCCCCATGTTTTTGTGTGCCTATCCAAAGTCTTCCTCTGTCATCTATTTCGAACGCGTAGATTTGTTGGTTGAAAAAAGAATCGGGTTGATCTTTGTCGCTTCCAATAGTTGAGAAACTGTAACTGTCCCGACGCAATAAGTTTAATCCGTTATCTGTACCAATCCATAGTCTTTGTTGAGCATCAAACTGTAAAATACGCACGTAATTACTGGAAATAGAATTGGGATTATTTGGGTCGTGTGAGTAATGTTGGAATGAGCCATCACCGGGGTTTAAAACGCTTAAACCACCATGTGAACCGATCCAAATATTGCCTTTTTCATCTTCTGCTAGTCCCATAACCCGATCATTCGACAGGCTATCTTTCGAGTTAGGATCATGTCGATAGTGATAAAAGATCTCAGTCTTTGGATCCAGGACAGAAAGACCATTGTCGCGGGTGGCGATCCAAATCCGGCCATCCTGAGCTACGATTATTTTCATTACATAGCCAGCCGGAACTGAGTTTTTATTTGGATCATGGCGATAGGCATGGAATTGAATACCATCATATTTAACGATGCCGTTTTGGTGCGCAAACCATAAAACGTCATCAATTCCTTGCGCAATACTGGTAATCGTCGCTGAACCAAACTTTAGATGATGGAAATGTTTGAATCTGCGCCCGCCTTTGTAAAAAATATCTCCTGCGCCAATAGAGTTTGGATCGGCTGTTGTCGCCTCCGACATTACCATCACGGCATTAACGTTTTGCGTTAAAAAAAGAAGGCAAAACGTAACAGCAAAAATTTGTAAACTCAGTTTTTGACCGACCGAAAGCATAATAAGTTTTTTGTTGTATTTATAAGGAAGTTTGCGGCAAAGTTTATCATTCAGTTTTAGAATGTTAAATAAGCCAAAAGGATGAAGACGCAAAAATGCACATCAAAGTTCAACAGACCATCGTTTATAGCGATAGCTATTCAATACACAATGATAAACAGATATTGCCAACAATTTTGAATGAATATGCAAATGAATAATAACAGGCTTTCCCATTTCTGATTTTCAGCCAATGTCTGGTCGAAGCATTATCCTCTCGTCAGCTTTAATATTTCATTTGCATCGCTAATATGAAAGTCTAACCAATCTGTTACCTTGTGGATAGAAGCTTGCATAGCGAGCCTGTCTGCAATTTCATTTCCTTCTGTGCCTTTGTGGGCAGCCACATGGGTAATCTGTACTTTACCTTTAATTACGGCGGCAAGATTTACGCATTCTTGAACCAATTCGACGTTCTTAACAGGATCGCCACTGGCGTTTTTCCAGTCATTTTTTGCCCATTTTACAGACCATACGAAAATTGCTTTTAGTGAGTAATCCGAATCACTGAGGATTTCAACCGGGATATTTTTCTTTGTATAATTTGGGGCTATTCTTAGCGCTTCTCGCAAAGCAATCAACTCAGCAGTGTTGTTGGTTCCCATTGAGTTATGGTAGCCATATTTAAGCACGGTGAGTTGTTGGTTTTCGTAAATAGCGACTCCCGAACCTGATGCACCCGGATTTGGATCGCAGGCTCCATCGGTGAAAATTTTGACTGGAAAATCATAAGGAATAACGACCTTTACTTCGCCCTGAGAAGAATTACCGGCACCTGATTTTGAGGGCGTTTTGGTTTTTGTCTGTGTCTTTGATGTGTTGGCAACCTCAAGTCCACTGACAAAGGCATTGGCATCTTCTTTTGTTTTGAACTTTTTATATACGGCCTTGGGATAACCGCTGGTGGCTTGCTGACATTCAGCCCATGTTTCAAATACGCCGATTTTATGTCCTTTTCGGACTGCATAATAGTTTGGCATTATTGTTCCTCTTATCGGGCTTTATATAATTGGATTAGTTGCACTGCCTTTATGGTAGCGACAATAGGCCTAAAGATTGGGGCGATTACTATGAAAATTCAACAGCTGCAAACCCGTAGCTCTCAATTTTTCATCAATTTTTTTTCAGAAACATGGTCTAAATTTCGGTTTGGCTTTTTCGGATCCTCTTTTTTTGTGATTCCGATTTAGCGTTTTCTCAAAAAAAAGGTGTGACCAGTGTTTTCGCCTAAAGGTTTTGCTGACCAAACCATTTTATTGTCGACCCGTTCACAATTTCATGCTTCCTCATTTTTTGCACACAGTTCATGCCCACAGTCACGTATATTTTGCGAATACAATTAATGTGCTCAAGTCAAAACGAACCCGTTAAGGCGATTAACGAAAAATACGAATTACTTAAAGTTTTTGTCAGTTTTGTAAATTGTTTGTCAACCTAACTGGTTCTGGTTCGTTTGGAAGGGTAAAGGTAAAGATGTGAAATTGATGTTCATTCCAGTTTCGTTAAGTCATCGACCCAGGTTTCATTAAAGAGGTTTTTATTATGAAAAAAGCGATTCTGGTTACATTGATTATCAGTAGTATGTTAATAGCAGGACAATCTCAGGCGCAGCAGAGACCACCCAGAGGGGATGGGTCAGAACAACCACTGCCTCCGGGCGGGCCGCAACAGACTCCAGGTCCTCAACAGCTGCCTCCAGGTGGGCCACAGCAACCTCCAGGTGGGCCACAGCAACCTCCAGGCGGGCCACAGCAGCCTCCAGGTGGGCCACAGCAGCCTCCAGGTGGGCCTGATGAACCGCAATTACCGGGCAACGATGTAGAAATTCAATTGCAACAATTGGTTGAGCAATTGACCTTAACTCCTGTTAGTGATGAAGGTCTTCCATCCATAGAAGAGCCATTGCCACAACTGGGCAAAGCACTATTTTTTGCTAAGAATTTAGGTGGTGAACAGAGCGCCGCCTGCGTAAGCTGTCATCACCCTGTGTTGGGTGGTGGAGACGATTTGTCGCTGTCTGTTGGTGTCGATGCTGTAAATGAACTGAATGAACAAAGCCATGACGTATTAGGACATGGTCGATTTAATGGTAATGACGCATCTAACATGCCAGAGGTTCCACGCAATGCACCAACAGTGTTTAACGCAGGGTTAAACGAAAGGGTGATGTTTTGGGATGGACGGGTTGAACGTCGGGGAAATAATATCTTAACACCAGACTCCAATGTCAATGCAAATGGCAACCGATTAAATGATAATAACCTTCCAGCAGACTCGACAATTGCAGCAGCCCAGGCCAGATTTCCGGTGACTTCACCAGGCGAAATGCGCGGCGATTTTGAGTTTGACCTGGATAATGAAGCATACCGTGATGTGTTATCAGAACGTTTAAATAGCACCGACACTTTATGGCCGCAGGCATTTGAAACTGCTTATGGTGATACTGAAGTCAATTTTAACAGAGCGGCAGAGGCCATTGGCGAATATGAGCGCTCCATGGTATTCATTGATAGTCCCTGGAATCAGTATCTGGCTGGGGACTCAGATGCTTTGACGAATGACGAGAAAGCCGGCGCGGTTTTATTTTTCGGTAACAGAAATCAAGGCGGCGCTGGCTGTGGCACTTGTCATGCTGGATCCACGCTTTCAGGCGTAGGCTATCAGCTTGTGGCATTTCCACAGTTTGGGCCGGGTACAGGTAACCCAGGAGTGTCAGGAAACAATCAAGATTATGGTCGTGAAAATGTCACCGGTGATAACGCGGATCGTTTTCACTTTCGTGCCCCAAGTTTACTCAATATTGCCACCACTGCACCATATGGACACACAGGTGCTTATCAAACACTGGAAGAAGTCGTCAGGCACTATGCAAATCCACAGCGTGCAATCAATAGATTATTTGGTGCACGCAACGGAGAAGCATTTGCGAGAAACAATGCACCATTTTGTCAGCTACCTCAGGTTGAAGATTTGATGGAGAAAACAGGGCAATCGTGTGAATCTCTTTATCCTGAAGCGTATGAAACATCTTTACAGGTTGCGCAACACCTGCAAGCAGCCCGCAATGATGAAGTGGCAGCACGGGCAGCATTGCCCGGCTCTCCCAGACTTGATCAGCAAGAAGTGGCTCAAATTGTGGCATTCTTAGAAGCATTAACCGACCCTTGTGTTCAGGACCGTGCATGCATGGACCCATGGATTGTGGATCATGATGAAGAAGCCAGCTTCCCAGATGCATTGCCACTGATAGCAACCGACAAAAATGGCGACTCTCTATAAAAGCGTATTAAACTCACCAGAGCGGTCATTCCTGCTCCGGTGAGTTGTCATTTAGACGGTCATAATAGACTTTCTTTCACACTAGACCTACTGTCCTAATCACTCTTCCAATGCAAGAACCTCTCAGTCGAAAGAGACGGTCATCTAAAGTTTCTAAGGTGCCTCACTTAACTGCTTTTCATCTTCAGCCTTACGCTGATAATAATCGAGTTTTATGCCTGCAATTTGTGGCAATGTGGCTGCGATGCAAATAGATGAAAGTGTGCCTAATACAATGCCGCTAAATAGCGCAACCGAAAAGCCGAGTAACGGTTTACCTGCCAGCCACCAAATACAGGCGATGGTGGTTAACGTGGTGCCAGAAGTGATCAGTGTCCGGGTGATAGTGTCTTTTATGGCATTGTTGATCAGGTTGGACATGTTTTGGTGATTTGCCAGGCGCATAAGCTCTCTGATGCGATCTGCTACGATGATTGAGTCATTTAATGAGTAACCTATGATGGCGAGTAAACTGGCAAGTACTGTTAAATTAAATTCTAATTGCAACCATGAAAAAATACCCAGAACGACTACGACATCGTGAAACAACCCTAATATAGCACCCAGTCCAAAACGCCATTCAAATCGAGCGGTGAGGTAGAGCATAATAATAATAAGCGCTGCCAGCATCGCCAGACCGCCTTGCTCAATAAGTTCCTGTCCAACTTGCGTACCAATATAGTCAGAATCTAATATTTCTACCTGTATTGGATCTTCCAACCCGGACAGCTGTTGCACCAGGTCTTCTTTCCAGCTTTGGAAGGTCTGTCCACTTTCAATTGTCTTACTGTCTATTTTGTGACTTTCTACTTCTTCAGTCTCTATTTTTTCGCTCCCTAATTTGTCATGCTTAGTCTGAGTAGTATTGGTATCTGGTTGTCTGACCATCCAGATGTAGCCATCCTGTGAAGAGGTAAGCGCAAATTGCCCGTCGATTTTGTCTTCTAAAACCTGTTTGAGGTAGGACTGTGTAACAGGTTGACTGGTGCTAAATTCAGTAATGAATCCCCCCGTGAAATCTATCCCTAAATTCATGCCTCGGGTTGAAAGTCCCAATAGAGAAAAGATGACCAGAGCGATACCTAGGTACATACCAAAAAAACGCATTTTAGTTAGATGGTTAGTTATGGCTCTCATGATGCTTCTCCCTGGCGCTTAATCTTTCGAAAGTTATTATTTTGAATATTCTTCTTTTGAGTATTGCTATCTACCGTGCTGTCAATTTGCTCAGTGTTTTTTTGCCTGAAATTTGCCGATTGGGTTCTGGCATAAAACAGGTTGGTAAGAGCCCTGGATATGAATACGCCTGTGAACATGCTGGTAAGAATGCCAAGGCCGAGGGTTATGGCAAATCCTTTGACAGGACCGTATCCTATGGAGTACAAAATAAGTGCGGTCAGTAGGGTAGTTACATTGGCATCCAGAATGGTCGCAAAGGCATTTTTATAGCCTCTATCGACTGCAACGGCTATGGTTCGACCTTTTTTTCGTTCTTCTTTAATACGCTCAAATATAAGCACGTTGGTATCTACCGCCATGCCGACTGTTAGAACCAATCCTGCTATTCCGGGCAATGTCAGTACTATGCCTGGTAATAGTGACATTAAACCCATCAGACAAATCAGGTTTAGAAATAACGCACTATTGGCGATAAGCCCCAGGCGGCGATACCATAAGGCCATAAAGAGTAAAGTCAGACCTATTCCCAGCATAAGGGCGGCCACGCCGTTTTGAATATTAGTCTCACCTAAAGAGGCATTGATGCTTTGCTCTTTGGTGATAGTCACTGGCGCAATTAACGATCCTGCGCGAAGTAACAAAGCCAGTTCGTTAGAAGCTTCATGGCTGGACATGTTGGTAATACTAAACACTGAACCCAGTGTGCTAAGAATGTTGGCAACATTGATAACTTCACTTTTTTTAACAACTTCTCCTTTAGAGTTTTGGTAATATTCAGAAAATACGGTGACCATAGGCCTGCCAATGTTGTTTGCAGAAAAGCGCTGCATCTTGTCGCCACCCAATGAATCCAGCGTCAAATTTACAAGTGGCATGCCCATTTCATCGCGACCAGCCTGAGCATGCTTAATGTGATCACCCGTAAACACAGGTCTTGGATTAACTCGTACGACTCGACCACTTTTATCCCTGAAGGCTTTGCCGCCATGTTCTTGCAATTGGTAAAAATCTAACGAAGCAGTCGCGCCGATAATGTCTCGTGCTTCTTCAGGATTATTGGCTCCTGGCAGTTCGATTCTTATCCGATTTGTTCCTTGTCGTTGTACTACCGCCTCTGTAATACCCAGCTCTTCAATTCGACCGCGCATAGTGGTCAAGGTTTGCAACATAACGTCTTGATGAAATTTACGTTTTTCTGCTTCTGAGTAAGACATCACTAAGTCTTGCTGTCCATAATTCTGGATTGTTAATGATGGAAATTGTTGGCGAATGTCATTTACCAGCGGTGCAAAATCCATAGCAGATGGCGCTGAAATGTTGATCCTGTTCTGCGCATCATTTTCAACTTTGACTCGTCTCAATTTGTGATCGCGTAGGGCTTTTTTAACCGACTGATGTATGTTTTCTATCTTTTCATTAAACGCTTGCTCAATATCGACATCAAGCACAAATAACACTCCGCCTTGCAGATCTAAGCCCAGTTTTATCGGTGCGCCACCAAGGTTTTTAAGCCATACCGGAGTGGTGTTTTCTACGGTCAGCTTTGCCTGATATTGACCATCAAAATAGCGGTTGAGGAACTGTCGAGCAGTATCGCTTTGTTGTTGATCAGCTAACACTATTCGAATGCTTTGTTCATTGTTATTGGCTTTTCGAACGGACTTTTTTGGAAAAGAGATTTGTTGAACTGAAAACCCTTCTGACGTTAACTGTTGCTTTAAGCTTACTGCATTTATCGCAATCGCTTGTTCATGCAGTGGAGCCCGGGGTAGTGGAGAAAGGGGGAGTGGAGAAAGGGTTATTGCTTTTTGACCCCGGTAGAGATTAGGCAGGGCGCTTACTACCATAATGATCAGTGTCAGGATTATGGTGAGATATTGCCACCGTGAATATTTGTTTAGCGGAGCGCTAACCGCTTTAGGTTGATTTAGGTTCATTCTTACTACTCGTACTATTCTATTTTAAAACTAAAAGGGCAATGTAAATACGTACAAGGTGCTAGCGTGCAAAAGACGCATGGACCAAGCCCAATCTAAAATCGCAATCGCCAAATCGAGAACCGCAAATCACTAATCACTAATCAAGATTCAAGTGTGAATTTATTGATAAGTAATTAAAGCGGGGGATCGATTGCAGCCAAAAACATCCCCAAAATTGAGGGCTCTTCAGCTCAAGAGAAAATTAAGAATTAGTGGTAGGTTGTTCGAGAAGTATAAAGGCTGTTGCCATCTTTCCAGTTGGAAAGACGCCCATTGGACTGTTGAACCGCTGTTAGAAACCAGGGGAGTTCGGAGTCGTTTTTTGTGAAATCTGGGATATTGCGAATGGCTGGATCCGGAGGATTAAATTCCACCACTAAGCAATATATTGGATTGCATTGAACTGATTCTCGAAAAAGTAACGAGTCCCGCATTAAGGCAGGGGCTCTGTAATCCGTTTTTTTCGAATTTGTGTTTGTATTAACAATTATGGGATTCTTTGAAGTCTTTACGGCAGTGACGGGCTCAAATTCTGTTACCAGAAAAATCAGGCCTTCTGAAACACTGCCGGTTACTATTGCTGTTTTTGGAGTTGCTGTTTGTGGAGTAGCTGTTTGCGGAGTTGCTGTTTGCTGAATTGTTGTGTGTAAAGGGCTAACTACATGCTCGGTGAAGGACTTGTCTTCTGGCACAGCAAAGCTTGCCAACGAAGGCACACTAAAACTTAATAGCAGTATTATCAGGCACTTATTTACCAGACCGATTAACCAAAGGCTATTCATAACAGACTTTTCACAACAAACTTTTCACACCAAAGCATTCACAACCAAGTATTCATATTAAAGCATTCAGAACCGACAACGCATTCGACATGTTACATCAGAGCCAATGCACAATATGCCGCATATTAGAACATTTAATCATACGAGTCTCAAATTTGAGGGGAATTTAGAGAATTTCAATGACAAATCAATTTTGATTAAGTGAATGTTGTTTTAGTGTTGCTTCATTTTAGGTAGGACATGTTAGAATCATTCCATTAAAACAATGTTTTCGGGTATCGAAGCAGTAGGTTTTCCTTGTTGATTAACAGAAGTGCTACTTTTTTCATGGAAACGCTGAATACTTTCATGGAAACGCTACGCGCTGTAAAGTCTAAGCAGAATCGAAGCTAGTCAAATGGTAAGCCGAAAACGGTAATTATTAAGGAGAAAAACATGAATGGAGCAGGTGGAACATCTGGTGGAATAGGGCATTTTTTCATTGGTTTGATTATGATGTGCGCTGGGTTTTTCATGTTGTTTAATGCCATTACCGTGACATCGTCATTTAACTTTTCGTCACGTTTATTTGGTTTTTCAGCCGTAGGCTCTAATTTTGGCGTCACCGGTGGTATGGTCCTTATCCCCTTCATCTTTGGTATTGGGTTTATTTTCTATGACTCGAAAAAGTTCGTAGGTTGGATTTTGTCTATCGGTTCATTGACAGCCTTAATATTTGGCGTGGTTTCCAGCGTAAAGTTTAATCTCAAAACCATGACTGCCTTTGAGTTAATCGTGATTTTTGTACTTGCAATTGGTGGTTTGGGGCTGTTTCTTCGGTCTTTAAAAAAGATAGATGCAAAATATAGTTAACAGTTAATAGAAAAGCCTGAATGATTAGTTTGCGGCTCTAACCGGGGGTTAGCGGATGATTTGAAAATCTTTTTAAAGAAGCTAATGTCATTTGTTTACCGTCTTGGTGGCGTAGTTTTGTGTAGTAATGCCTTGTACAGATGCCGCCTATTGAAATTGGCCTATATCCGACGTATAACGCGACCTATTATACCCAAGCTACCTCAAGATACTGTTTCAGAGCTATCACAGCGCTTTCAGTA
>JAZGVQ010000088.1:0-14542 GCA_037356215.1 Thalassiosira gravida | reverse complement strand
TTTTTGTTGTCAATAATTAGCTTGTTATTCCACCGTGGTGAAATGCTATCCAAGGTACATCCATATAATAGTAAAGAATCGAACCAATTCTACCTCACTTTATCTGTTGATTATTATTCCGCTACATTGTGGTTAGCACCGTACAGCGAGTACCAACAATTCCTATATGATACCATTAGCACGATGCATAATGAAGGTAATAGCTATCTTAAAATAGCTAAATGGATGAATGACAATAACCATTTAACACCTCGTGGATCCGTATTTCGGGCTAATCATGCATGGTCTATACATATGAAAAAGCGGAAGAGTATCGAGCGTTTCTCGCGTAAATACGAACCAGTTATTACTGATGTGGGGATTGATGTTGGCTAAGTTGTTGGTTTACCCGCTTCACTTTTTGGATAGTTGATGGACTACACCCAATAATCTTGATGATTTCATAATGCTTATAGTCATCATTTAGATACTTAAGTATTTGCTGCGACCTCTTCTTCTGAATGAACTTCTCAGGGGTGTCTTGTGTGCCTATCACACGCCCCCTGTAGAGTTTTTTAGCCTTACGCAGTGCAATCCCTTCCATTTGTCTTTCACGGATAAGACTCTTCTCATAGTTACTTAGTGAGGCTAATAGGTTTAGTAATAACTCACTGAAGGGATCTGGTTTACCTTGTTCATCTAAGTTTCTAATATTGGGATTTCTACTGACCACTGTTATTCCTGATTCTGTAAGCTCACGATATACATTTAATATGTCTAACGTATTACGCCCAAGGCGATCGAATGAATGTACCTCAAGGTGTGTTAGCTGACCATCATCAATGAGTTTCTTAATCTGTGAACCATATGGTCGGTTATATAAATCTATACTACCAGAGCACTTATCCGTAAAGACATAATCAAAACCATCTACATTTTGCAATTGTCTATCTGGACTTTGAGAGCCATCTGTGCTCGAAACTCTGGAATAAAAAACCTTCATAATCTTGATACTATTTAAGGGTGGTATGTAAGTAACCCCAAAATTATGCGATTTAGTATACAAAAACACGGTTTAAAGCACTCTAAGAAATTACTATCTAGGGTATACCCATTAATTGTAATTAACAGAGATGTATTTATTATTATCGTTACTGAATGAGCTTTACTCTTGCTAGGACTCGAACCCTATTTTGAATATTGTTAGTGGCAACAGTAGCTTTAGCTATTTAATTAATTTTCATAATCTGGGATGTCCGCTAATATGGCAACGAAATTTCCAATTACCTCTTAATATTGGCTGTTTAGCCAAATTTAATATAGTAGACAAAATACTCACCATCCACTTTGTCTTGTTTTTTTGAAGACAGCAACATGTAGCCTTGAAAATAAGAACCGACTCTTGAACGATGGTATCTCTCTTCACTTGGAATATAATACTTCGCGACAATTCCGAGATCAAGGTCGCAAATGGCTTTGATTCTATCATTTATTCCTCGGTGATCATCAATGGCATTCCAAAGAAGCTGTCTTGTCTTTCTAACTTCATCTGTTTCTTCAATTTCTATTACGCCATTTTTCATGGCGACTTGCTTTAGTAATGAATAATTTTGTCTCATAATTTAAATATTTTTTTATTATGAGAGTTGTATTATGAAATTTAAAAAAAGTTTAAATATTTTTTAAAATATTTTTTTAGTTTGCAAAATCGTGACGCATATATAGATACTACTAGCTACAGCCTACCCATGCTGATATGCTAGTGTTGCCAGTATTGCTAGTGCTTTTTTTTTCTAACACCTGTTGCAAAATCGTGACGCATATATAGATGCTGGCTGCTACACACCTACTACCCATCAACTACCCCTACATACCCGCGATCACCAACCTACTATGGTTGTTACTATATTTTCTCATTATATATAGCTTGTGTCGGGATTTCCAAAAAATTGGGTTATGAAGCGCAGCCCCTCAAGGGCTGTCGCGAAGCAGTAATTAACTACCTATTAAAAAAAAAGTAAAATAATTTATAAAAAAGGTATACAGAGAGACTAAATCATAATATATACTAAAAAGTATATATAAATATGATAAAATATCACCTAATAAATACCTATAATAATTTATTTAATAATTTAAGCAAAGCCCAAGGGGTGCGGCTCGATTTTGACGGCGAGCTTAAAGAGCAGACCAATGAGCTTACAGAAGAGATAGCCCAGGGCGGGTATAGCGAGCTACATATCTTAGACAAAAGAGCGGCTGAGGATATCCTAGGATATGATTATTCTGAGATGCCTATTAGGAATGAAAATATTTTCAAAAAAACTTTAACAAAAGTGTAAACTTTTCACCCTTGAAGTAATACAAGTAATAGAACCGCTTCAAGGCGAAGGGGGCAGAACACTAAAAAAAAAATAAATATGAAAAGTGAAATTTTAAAGAAAAGCTTGGAACAAGATCTCAAGCAATGGGCAAAACAGATAGATCAACTTCCGCGAGGTAGAAGGTATTTTCAAAATTATGTCGACAACTTAAACCTGCCGATACAATTGGATAATTATGATTCCGAAAAATACGATGATGCGGAAGATTACATTAATAAATTAACGACAGATGCGGAAGGATATGAAAGGTTAGTGAAATATGATGTGCCAGTTGTGCAGCTAGTAAGATATTTTAACGACTATTCGCAAGGTGGCAAGAGGCTAAACCATTATCTCATTTACCCGACAGAAGAATATGCTAAAGCTTATATCAGAGAGCAGAAGATTGAGGCAATCAAGAAAATAGCCGCTAAGTAAGTTACAGGCTAGTGAAAGTGATGGCCCCTGCGGGGCCATCACTTTTTTATGCTTTAATAAGGTGTGATTTCTGAATCCCATGGGATTTAAAAAAAAGAAAACTTTAAACTTTTTCTTTTTCGGATAATACAAGTAGTAGAGCCGCTTCAAAGTGAAGAGGCAGAACACCAAAAATTACATAAATATGAATTTTAAAATGTACCAAAAGCAAGTAAGTCATGACTTGCAGGAAATCGCAGATCAACTCAATCACCAAAACCCAAGTACACTGGATGAACTAGAATACTTCATCAGTGAAAAGAATCTTCCAGTATCAACAAGGATATGGGATTGCGCCGCCTTCGAGAGTTTGGATGAATACCTTAGTTGCAATGCAGATCCAGACTTTCTCGAAACAATTTACGAAAAGGACGTACCCATTGCACATCTTAAGCACAAGTTCAAATTATCTGATCAACCAATTTATTATTCCACTGTCCAGGTCGTTATTTACCCAAGAGAGGAAGACGCTCTAATAGCGTATATGCGTCAATTAAAAATTGATAGAATTAAGGAATTAGCCGCTTTATAGGTACAGATGAGTGAAATTGATGGCCCCTGCGGGGCCATCAATTTTTTTTAATGAGGCGTGATTATTAAGTCTCTTGGAATAGAAAAAAAACTTTAAACTTTTTATCATTGAAGAAATACAAGGTGTAACACATAAAAAATATTAAAACAACAAGTTCAAAAAAAAGAAGATAACTCTCAGCTAGTTGAAGTCAAGAATGGTGAATATCTCTATATCGAAGACTTCATTACCGAAAATGAAAGTGATTCTATCCTTGAAACCCTTCGGGAAGAGATAGGGTGAGAACAAGAAAGAAGATGGGTGTTTGGAAAAGACATCGCGATTCCTCGCCTAACCGGGTGAGTCGGGCAAAAAGATTTAGTTTTGTCTGGGGCATGATATTAAGGTTTTGTTCAAACCCTCAAATTGGATAAAACCTTCATGCCCCTTTTATTTTGGACAGCTATGCATTTAGGCACAAACTTCTATAATCTAAGCTAGTCGTTTATAACTGCTAATTTTGAAAAGTCTACGATATTATTAAATATAATTATGTTTGTTTACCTAATTAACTGGTTAAAATATTTATGTTTGTTTACCTAATTAACTGTTTAAAATATTTATGTTAAATTATTTTTTATTAACTCAATCGCTATTTCTAGGCTTAATTCAAAATGAGCCTAATCTTACTCAAAAAGTAAATTGGTTAAATACATACGCTAGTGAAATTGTCTCGCGAAACATCAAAATGGGAGAGGATAATAATGATGTAGTTAGAATGCGTTTTACAGAAACTCATATTAGAGTGGAGTACACCCGCAGAAATTTTGCGAGAACTTATGAGTTTACGGATATATATGAAGGAGAATCAAAGTATTTTAGAAAGAAGTGTAAGCCCAATCACGAGAAGCCGCTATGTCAATGGCGAGTAAGCGAGTTATTATAAGCTCAAGTATAGGTCTAAGGAAAGGCAAAACCTCTGTATGATTTACAGAGAAATCGATCGAATAAATATGATAAAAGTCATTGGGCTAGGGGTGTTTTGGCGATAACTTTGTGCCCAAGAATTCGAGTCTTTCGCATTAGCAATCCTTCATACGAGAACAATCTATAAAAGTTAAATGATTGACTTTAATGGGATTTAGCTGTGATTAAATCTACTAGGGGGGGGGTATCTCGGATTGCCTTAAATTGTACTCAAAATTTATTAACTATGCTCTTATTCAGTACTAAACCAATAAACAATCTAACTATGTTTCAGAAAGCTTTCTCTTTTCAAGGTCGCATAAGGCGCAGTGAGTTTGGGGTTTCCATGATTATATATATGCTGTTGATGAGTGTTTTAGTCACTGTCATGGAGTCAGCAGAAGACGCTGTGGCTATAGTGGCTTTACTTTATATCGCTCTATTGTGGTTTGGTTTAGCTCAAGGCGCAAAGCGTTGTCACGATATTGGAAACTCAGGATGGTATCAGATCATTCCGTTTTATGGTCTGTTTATGTTGTTTCAAGACGGTCAAGACGGAGCGAATATGTATGGTGAGAACCCAAAGACCTCATCGGCACCTGCCAGTGCAGACTACAGTAACTCGACTAATAGCGTTGGGGAAAACAGAAAAACAGAACCAAGGGGGGGAGCCTATATTGGTGGGTATGATGGCGGACATAACAATCCAAATCTCAATCTTCGATCCAATATAAATAGCCACGTTCCTTCAAGTCCTGACTCTGAAGATCGCAAACCAATGTCAAGGAAAAATGATGGGTATTCTCAAGGAGACTTGTATAAATAAACTGGTGAAATGAAAGATATACGAAATTTAAAAATAAGTAGCACAAACCCTTGTTTAATCATTTATCTCATAGATCAGAGCTACTCAATGTCTGAGCAGTTTGGCAATGCATCACATAGTAAGGCTGTCGAGTTGGCTAATGCCATAAACGAGACATTATATGAGATAGGTTTAAAGTGTATTACTGGAACTGATGAAATAAAGAACAGGTTTGAGATTTCTGTAATAGGATATGGTAAGGGTAATAATAAAGTTGAATCAGCCTGGGAAGGTGGTTTGGCTGGAAAATGGGTTGTGCCGATAAGAGGTGTATTTGACTTTACACTTGACGAAGAAGAGGGACAACCGATATGGATCAAGCCTTACTTTGGATCTAACACGCCAATGACAAAGGCTTTTGAAAATGCATATCTCCTTTGCGAAGATTGGATTAACTGGGGCAATCACATGGACTGCCACCCTCCTATCGTAATAAATATAACAGATGGTGAGCCAACGGATGCAGGTAGGAATTACAACCAGCTAAGAGAAAGAGTAAGAAACATCCGAGAGCTTAAAACCAATTATGGGGAGGTAATTGTTCTGAATATTCATATTTCAAACTACCCTGGGGACAAACTACTTTTCCCCGATAGAATTGACCAAAGTAATAAGCAAGCTGAAATACTCTTTGATATTTCTTCTCCCTTGAATGACAATATGATAAGGCTTGCGAAGAAAAAAGGGTATAATATTGTTGATGGGGCTAGAGGCTATGTCTATAATGGAAATAACTCAGATCTTCTTAACTTCTTAGAGATAGGATCGGACATATAATGGAAGTAAAGTCTGTGCAGATACACAAGCGAGAGTCTGGCAACTTTAGTTATGTCCAGGACAAAATTGCTATTGCCAAAAATGGTCGTGTTTTTAGTTTAGCTGATGGCACAACCCAGGGCTTTATGTCAGGTGAATGGGCACATATAATCACCAATTCTTTTGTGGAAAACCCAGTTATGAACCCATCAGTGTTGATTGAGCAATTTCACGAAAAAGTAGATCAATTTAAGACTCTAAAGGTTAAGTTTCACTCAAACCCTAGTATCTCAGCTCTGCAAAGATCAAAAGCTAAAAAAGGTGCAGCCGCTACATTTATTGGTTTATCTATAACTGAAGGGCTGCAGGCGAATGTTATTAGTTGTGGTGACTCAAATCTTTTCTTGAAACGGTCTGACCAAATCATTATGGGGTTTCCTTATGAAAGAATTGAAGAGCTGGACTCAAATAGCAATTTTATTAATACCGAAAAGTTGCTTAAAGGTCAGGTAAATAAAGATCACTTTCAGGTGACTAATTTTCATCTAGAAAAGGGGGATATAATCTTTTTGGCTACCGATGCTTTGAGTAGGCTAATATTGGAAAAAAGACATTATTTAAAAACTTTTTCGAATATATCTGATTTTAGTGAGCTACACGACCTATGTCTTGAACTCTGGAGGAAAAAAGAATTAGAGGAAGATGACATTTCGGCTCTTATAATTAATGTTGTAGATAACAACTTAAACCAAGAAATCATTCCGCCTCCTGAATTCTCTTTCGCCTTAGGTGATGATTTCAATCAAGATAGATACAGTTTTAAACCAAAACAAACAGAAAGTACTAGGGACATGAAATTAAATGAGAAGAATAACGAAAAGACTGAGTATTTGTTAAGCAATTTATTGCAAGAAGTTAAGAAGACCAATATTCTTTTACTATTAATTTTCGTCGTTTTAAGCGGATCATTGATCTTTAGTAACTTCAAAGATCTAACCTTTGGGAGCGAAGTCAAACCCAAGGTAAATCAATTGGACTCGATTGATTTACAGGACTTTCAAGCTGTTCCAGCGGCTTTCGATTCATCAGCCGAAAATGACGAGGCTCTTAATTTAGAAAGAGATACTAACTTAATTGATACAAACGCAAGTAAAATGACTGACTCATCATTTACTCGATAAAAAAATTGTTAGGGCATCGAGCAGAGTGTTTACATTCATTAATAAGAAGCCCTTGTCATAAAAGATATACTCGACATGAACTCACCCTTACCCACAATTAGTGACTATAATAAGGCTGTAAAAAGCTATGGGGGGACAATATTGACTAAATTGAACGGAGTTGAGTTCGTTCCATCCCGAGTTAAGCCCTTTAAAGTCTATGTTTACAATTCTGGATCTTATGCCTTAGTTTTTAAAGCAAAATATGCAGGCTCCTACTACGCAATAAGGTGCTTTACCTCTCTTGAAAGTGCAGCTTTAGATAGGATTGAGGTCATTTCTGAATTTTTTCAGGGTAGTAAACCAGCCTATTTCGTCGATATGCAACTTTTAAAGGAAGAGATTAAAATAGATGGTAGGTTGTATCCCATTGTAAAAATGCCATGGGTTGATGGATTACAGATAAATGATTTTGTCACGAAGTACTTAAGGGATCAGGATAAACTGGGGTTACTTCAGCGTGAAATGATTTCGGCTCAAAACTATTTGGAGGACAATAAAATTGCACATGGAGATATTCAGAGTGGTAATGTGATAGTGCAAGAAGATAGCCAAGGCGGAATTGGTGTCAAATTTATTGATTATGACGGAATCTTTCTCCCTTTATTCAGGGGAGAGAAAAGTCTGGAGCTAGGTAAGAATGAATTTCAACACCCTAGGAGAACGTACACTGACTACAATGAAAATATTGACAGATTTTCTATTTGGGTAATGATCACGGCAATTGAGGCGGTTAAATTGGATAATAGTCTTTGGTCAGAGGTAATGCAGGGCGGGTTTAACACCTTAGATAACTTTCTATTTACGCACTCTGATTTTATTAGCCCAAATAGTTCTAATCTATTTGAACGCTTAAGTGCCTCAAGAAGCAGGTCATTAAATTATTATGTCTCTAAGTTAAAGACATTTTGTGAAGGGAGCCTTAGCAGGGTTGAAAGACCGCATGAATTTGGGGTACTTGCCAAAGAACCAGGAATAAACCCGAAGGTAAATACAAAAATCCCCCAAATTAAAGAATCAGAAGAAGCGACTGAGTTCAAAGAACATGGGCAGCTTGAAATAACTTCGGAACCAAACTGCAGCATTTTTGATAGCAAGTTTAAAAAGATTGGCACAACACCTATAATAGTCGATAAGAAGGAATATTTATCGACACAAATTATTGCTATCCACGACGATGTCCCTTTGAAGTACAAGGTTAACAATATTGATGTAAAGAAACATTTTGTATTTGGTGATTTTAAGGGGGGGGCTAATCGGGTTATTGATGAAGGTGATAAGGGGCTAATTGGGGGAGATGCCACAAATCAATATCCTGGCGACTTGGTTATCGAAGACTTTAATATTCAGGTGTTTTCCATTGAAAAAGGTGTTCAAGAGCTGAAAATAGACTGGAAAGTAAAGGGGGCATCATTAATTAATTTTTTTGTTGATGGCATTCATTTGTATTCAGAAAAAAATCAAGACTCAGGGAGTGTTTCCTTCAGGAGCCCAACAAAACTTACTGGAAACCATCGATATTCTATCGTAGCTAAAAAGCAAAACGGTGAGGCGGCAAAAAGCTTTAAATTTCACAACTTTAGAGAAGAGAAAAAATCATTTGGGATCTATTTGATTATACCTATTATCTTATTATTAGTTGGTCTCGGAATATTTAATGACCCAAGCATCCTAAAAGGAATCAATGGTTTTTTCCATGAAACTGAGGAATATTTTCAAACACCGAAGGTTGCTATTAATCAGTGGGACATAAAGAATATTTTGAAAGACCATTACACTACGAGCGAAAATAATGAAGCGCAAGCTCATCTAGAGAATTATCGATTTCCTGTTGTAAATTACTTTGGTGCGAAGAACCTTAGTAGACAACAGTTATCTGAGTTAATCAGCTCTTACAAAAAGAAGGTTTCATACGGTGAGAATACTGCCAATCTGGATAGTCTAAAAGTAGAAAATATTAGAAACACAGGAAATATTAGGGCTACCTATCCAATGGTCTATTCTTATCAAGTGAAGAAGGATGGCAAAGAGTTCGTAAACAAATACTTAACTACTGTTGAGTTGGATAGTGATGGCAAAATTTATTATATCGATTCAGAATTATTGCAATCGAGGCAAGTAAAAAGAAGTGTCGAGTATTTAAAGACATATAGTAATAGACAGCACACACCTGAAAGATTGTTTAATGATCGACGACTAAGTACTAGGTTAATTCAGCTTATGGGAAGGTCAAAATTTAGAACTTTTCGCGACTCATGGAAAGTAACAACAACGATCCCAAAATTTAACAATGGTGTCTTTACCGTAGAAGGCTGTAACGACAGTGACTGCTCCTTGGTAAATATGATTATTATTTATGATAGTCGAATAAGTGCATTATACGTTGGCTTAAGGGAAGAGAGTCAAATTGAAACCTTCACTGAAAAGGGAAACTCATCAGATGTATTACAGGCTTGGTATAGGACGATGTCTTATAATATTCATAGTAAGAAAAACCCAGAGGAGTCAATAACAGAAGGTGTTCTGAATGAATCTGTATACTTGAGGGCAAAAGCATCTTGGGATGCAACTTTAACTATGCTCGTGCCCAAAGCAAGTAGGGTGCAAATTTTGTCAAAAGCAAACAGGGAGTTTTGGTACGTCAAATTTCAGAATCAAACTGGGTTCATTAGTGAAGTGTTCATTTATGAACAGACTAATAGCAATACGGAGGTTGCTCGTGAGCCTGTAAAAAGGAATGAAAAAAAGGAAACTAATACTACTTTAGAGGGTGGGACATGGACATACTTAAATTCAAATGGAAAACTCAGGACTAAGCCCTCTGGGGATGGGGCATTTATAAGGCAAATTCCCAAAGGAGCGAAAGTGTTGCTGATTAGCAAGGAGGGAAGTTATTATAAAGTTAGCTATCTGGGTAAAGTTGGTTACTTACATAATGGTTATTTAGTGGACGGGACATGGGCATACTTAAATTTAAATGGAAAGCTGAGGACTGAGCCCTCTGGGATGGGAGTGGTTATAAAGGAAATTCCCAGAGGAGAGAAAGTGTTGCTCATTAGCAAGGAGGGAGGATATTATAAGGCTAGGTATCAGGGTAAAGTTGGTTACTTACATAATGGTTATTTAGACTAAAGGTATAGAGGTGCAAGTGATGGTGGCTAACAAAGAAGCCCTCCCCCTTTTTAACAAATGCTTCTGGACTAGGCTTAAAGGCACTTTATGGCAGATATATTACCCTGTGAATATATGTCTACCTAAGGACTAGACCTTGCTAAGAAGGCTCATTAATAAAGGGTATTTCAAAAGGCAAAAAGTTTAAATTGGTCTCTAAGCACGGGAAGTATTGGAAGGTAGAGTATGGAACTGAAGTTGGTTATCTGAATGAAATGTATTTAGTGGATATAATTCGGAATTAAGTCTTAGATAGTAGCAAAAAATACTCATTTAGGTATCTTAAAACAACCAATTATGAATATTTAGATGGAAGGGGCTTAAGATTGGTTATAAAGACTATCCACCCTTAGCCTTCATTTCCATCAAAATTAACCAACCACTTGTAGATTTTCCTTTGGAGTTCACATAATTTCCATATTCAAATGCTCCATTAGAGTCAATTTCTAAAATAAGTATTTCATCCTCATTTTATAAAGTGTGCGTTACGCCAATAGTCAATCCTTTCTTTATCTCGGTAGGAACTATCGCTTGCGGGTAGAAAGTGGCGTAGAGGGGCTGCAGTTCTATAAAGGGTCGTTTATTCTAAATGCAAGTGAACAAGATAATGCTCGAGAGCTTTTTGAAAAGTTTTATCGCACTAAACTCCATGAAAAACTCACTCCAATTGTAAAAAGGTATATGAGCGAAATAGGTGTCCGCCCCGCTTCTTTCCGAGTTTTTGACTTACAAAACAGGTGGGCATCTTGTACTAGCGATAATAAATTAAATTTTCACTGGAAATGCGCCATGGCACCTGTTGATGTTCTTAATTACATTGTAGTGCACGAGCTAGTTCATCTTATTCACAAGAATCATTCGTCAGAGTTTTGGAATGAGGTGGATAAAGTAATGCCTAATTACCAAAGGCATGTACATTGGTTAAAAGTAAATGGTGCAGGAATGGATCTATAATTTACTCGCTATGGCGGCTGACTATTTCTAATCCGTCGTTTTTCCCTAGTCGAGTAAACTGGCTAAAACTCAGTCACCTCTCAATATAACAGTCTTACACCATTACCCCCTTGATTCCCTAATTATCTCTAAAGGACTTTAGATGATAATTTTAGCCAAAAGCAGGAATGCATCATTGTGAAAATTACTCCTAGTATTTTGAGTTTAGCACTTGCGAAATGAAAATACTAGTTTTAGTTTTTTCGTCTGTTACAGGAACGCTATATTTTTAATATATACAGTAAATAATATTTTAAAATGAAAAAATTTGACTTAGGACAATTAGAGAAACAGTTTGTTGAGAGTACTATAAAAAAGGCACCTGAAAGTGAACACGATCGAATGCAGTTAGAGTACGGGAATTACAAACAACAGGGGTACTTGGTCGATCACTACAATCACATTGGGGCTAAGAAAATCGTCATGATCTCGCCCAGGGGGAAAGTGGTAGAGGTAAAAGAGTAAACCCCTATATTTTAGCCTAACATTATTTGTCTTTCTTTTCTATTTTCAGTTTTGTTAAGACAACTTTAAATTTGAATGCCTTCTGATACACATAATCAGATGGCATTCATGAATTATCAAATAGTTGCTATTTTTTTTGTGCTTTTCAAAGAAAATAGAGCTACTACAGCTTTCATAAACGAATTCAATGTAGCTCTTGCGGTTGTTGTTTTGATCGAAGGGGATTAAAAGAAATCTTTTTTCTAATCCAGTACCACACATTTTTATTAGTGATGGAAAGGTCTATAGTACTTTTGTAAGCAAAGTCATTCGTTTAAAAACCGAAAGTGTTTTTGGTGTATTGTACCCAATAGTTAGGGCATTTCGAAGATGCATATTTGTCCACCTAGCTAAAGCTTTCTAAGTGCAAAAAACTTGCGTAAACTACTGTCTACCCTATGTTTTATGTCCATTGTTAGCTGGTCGTTGTTATTTTATTTTCCAATTCATTTTCGATATACTTCTCAAAACTGTCTTTTATAAACACGGCATTTTGAGATATACTCTTATAGTTACTTTCAAGTTTGTCATTCAAGTTTGGGTCAACTACTTCGATTTCTGTTTCTTCTAAAATGTTCTTTTTGAATAGAGCTTTTATATGAACATCTGCTTCTGGAAATGAGTATCCAACGAACACTATCTTTTTCGTTTTTCGAATCTCAATAGCGGCTTCGTCAAAGAGTTTAGAGATTGCTGGATGTTTTAAATCCTTTATGTGTGATGGAGGCACAATGAAAGTTTCAAAAGGTGTATCATCATTGGGGCACTTTAAGTCAAAAACTATTTCTTCTGGGTTTTCACAACTTGCACCAATGCGCCCTTTGAACCCTTGCGTAACAAGGTCAATATTAGTATCCCATGGTGTCAGCAATACTTGGTTGCAACAATTACAATACTTCCAATTCAAAGAACCATGAATCTTGATTATCTTTATTGGTGTTGGTATCTGATTATCCCAAATTACAACAGGTTGTCTAGGATTATCCCACCAATTAAATGCATCAATTTTGTCATAATCTTCATAGTTCATAAAGTTGATGCAGTAATCAATTAGTGCTTTGGAAGGATAGAGGAAATCAAAGGACTCGTCAAGTAAAGTGTCATAATTCATTGTGATGATAGAAACGTTCTTGTTATGGCTGTCAAGACATTCAAGGAACTTCTTATAAATCCCTTTACTAGTTTTAGAAACGCTGATTCGATGGTGGATCAAACGGATGAGGGCTTCTTTTATACCGATTAGTTTCAGAGTGGTATATCCACCTCTTAAACTTTCTTTTTTTGAGATGAAGTAGTCTAAATAACCGAATACCGATTCTAAAGAAGGAATATTTTGGCTTTTGGTATCAAAGTTCTCCTGAATAAATACTTTCAAGAGACTGGATAATTCAGATTCTTCATAGTCTTCGTTTAAGATTTGAGGTAACAAATCTCTTTGAAGTACCCCACCGTCTGAGATTGAAGCTCCTGCACCAAAAACAAAAAGAACGTCTCTCTTAGGTTGATATCTTATGAATTGCTCTTTCATTTTTTAATTATCGCTACCAGTTTAGCTATGAGCAGTGTCCCGAAGGGTCTTGCGTGTAGGTTTTGTTGGTAATGATTTTTAATTCTTTCAATTCTGAACTTTGAGTTGCCCCCTAATTCTTTTTTCGAGGATAAACATTAAAAAAGTAGACATCTGGGTAATCCGTTTTAAAATCTATTAGGTAAAATTTCTTGTCAAAGTAGTTTTCCAAAGAGAATACTTCATCATATTTTTTACAATAAATCTTAAAGCTCTTGACCCTTTGAATTGCTTGAAGTCGAGTGGTGTTCTTTTTTATTGAAACAAAGAGGTTCTTTTGTTTGATAAACCTGTCAATTTCTTCATTTGATATTTTAAACTTTTCGCACACTTTATCAAACTGGTTATCTACCCTCTCTTTTTTACGTTTTTCTCTTAATTCCTTTGCTTGAGCTTTTCGGGAAGCGGCATCCATTCTGTTTGGATCGGAACTAGAAGTTCCACTTTTGCTTAGCTTCCAACTAGTTCCTCCAATAAATCTCGCACTGCGACTTCCTCTTTTACTCATTTTTAATTATTGTCAACGGTTTGAATAAACGTCTGGGCGGTATCTATTACTTGTTGTTAAAGTTCGCTCTTATCATTTGCAATATAAATCGTCCTTTGAAAACGTAAGTAACAGCCTTGCGTTTATTTGTTGTTACCTGCAGTTTTTCTTTTTTATTCTTTTCTTATTTCTACTGGTTCTCCATCAATGAAGAATTTGGGTTCTCCTCTCAAGCTTCTTCCGAAGGTTTCACGGTCAGCGTCCATACTTAATTTACCTTCTTTGTCCCAATACTCCCAAAGTCCTTTCTTTTCTCCGTATTTGAATTGTCCTTGAAGTTTCTTTGATCCGTCTATGTACCATTGTTCAGTCGTGCCGTGAGGAATGAGTTCTGGTCGGTCTCCAGCGATTGAAATCTGTTGTTCTTTATGGACTAAGACGGAGTCATTGAATTGACTTATCTCATAGAATGTCGTGTCTCCATTTATACGAAGAGTGTCAATTTGATAAGTGTAAGTCGGAGTTGATGTGCCTCCAGGAAGTGCACCAGTGATGATTAACTGACAAAAAGCAATTTTCTGTATTAAAAGGAAAGTTGTTATTAGCAGATATTTTGTCATTTCAAATTGCAGGTAACGTTTTAGCTATACGCTGTGTCCCACAGGGGCATTGCGTATAGGTTA
>JAZGVQ010000087.1:0-14639 GCA_037356215.1 Thalassiosira gravida | reverse complement strand
GGGTGGTCCCGCTTCTGCCAGCTTGCAAATCTAAGAGTCGAGCTAGGTTAGGTGAAGACCCCACGAGGGACTTGAACCCTCCCATCTTAGCTCGGCGAACTGATAGACTACGCGCCCCTCTACAGCCAGATTGAACAAAATTTAAATATATAAACTACTTACTCTACTTACTTGCGAGTACATCTAAACATAAAAAATATGCTCAATATGTAAAAAATAAGTAGAGTACACAAGTACAATACTATATTTGAAAGATAGACCTTCGTCAATGGTCTTCTAATGTCACAATGACCTAATCGTGAAGAACATTCTGCCACATGCTTATTGATCCACTGTCACTCTGCATTGCGCTTGGTTAAAATCTGCCAGAGTAGAATTTACTATTGATTGCGTTCTGCATAGTAGGCTGGATCTCTTATCGGGGGAATTCGATTCACAGAAATATGGGAATTGGAGGCCAAACTGTGTGCTCCAGTACTTGATGAATATCACGTTAGTATTTGCAATATTTCACACTATGAATACATAATCATTCCTATACACAAAAGCACATAAAATGAAATGCCGATACATGTATTGACTGTGATGCCCAGCACTGATTCGAATCCCGCCATAAATATGAAAATGTTTCTGATCAACAAGTTGCCAGAATATTAGATGGAACTGAGATACTGAGAAGTGACTCCATCCACACGAGAAATGTGCACAGTTGCTATCCGGCCGTCCTTCTGGTCGTCACTCTCGCAGAGCAGCAGGACTACCTCAGCATCACCATCTGCATTGCCCGAGCGAATAGCAGCATCAACAACATACTGACCCAGCCCGCTTTTTCCGACTAGGACGAGATCGCCACTTGAGAAATCATAGGCAAACACCAAACCTTTCCTCCTGATGACAGCTACTATAAAGTCGTCATGACAGCAAATAAGTGCTTCCGGCAAAGGTCCCATCGACATGGAGGGTGATGGGTAAGATTCGTCATCCAAGTCTGCACCACCCATATCTAAAACTGTAGATCCAACAATACCTCGGACGAGATCGTCCGATTCTTCCCATAAATCTTCAATATCCAAAACAATTCGAGATGTCACATCCTTGCTGATGGTTACGACGAAGGGCAAGAAATAAGAGGGCGATGCAGGTGGACGATACAGCGCTGCTCCCAAGATGATATTCGATATACAAAATTGGCTGGATTCATTGTTCATCGCAATGCAGTAGGCCTCAACTGTCGAACTCGGTGTAGTCGAAGATGCAATCACAAGAGCAACCGTCGATCTTGCATTGGCTCCTGACTGACCGTTGCTTCCTCCTTCTTCGTAGGATAGAATCTTCTTTGATTCTAATTCGAGACCACGCTTCCAAACTTGACAAGGGCGGGGAGACTCATCAAGTGGTTTCCAATGGAAGCCACCAATGGGCGTTACCAACACAAAGGCGAGGGCGCCTCCATGGGCTGCCGGTGGCAGATATCGCCAAAAATTCAGTTTAGTCTTCATCTGAAGCTCCACTACAACCGTTTTCCGCGACAATTCGAAAACCACCATGCGCTTCTCCTTGGCCAGGAAACAGCACATGTATTCACTCTGACTCTCGTCCATGATATCGGACAGCACAGCTCCAGAGGCCCCTATCGGATAAGTTCTGCCAGGAGGATCCCTATCGCTAAACCAAACTACTGATTTGTCGGCCCCACAAATTGCAACCGGGCTCACGCCATCACATTTGCTTCCAAAGTTGCCCTGCTGAGAGGCAAGGCCGCCTCGGTTTCCGCCAAAGTGTCTTGCGGCTGGCGGCCCTCTAACGATTGCAGCGGCAGCGCTTTTTCTGACTTGAGTCGATAGGATATCTGAAAATACAACCTCGAACGATGCTTTGTGATGTGCTTCCTCTTCTTCGTGTGCGTCTCCATCAGTGGCAGACGCACCCTCAAGATCGCCAGGTATATCTTTTGAGGCCATTGTAGTGGCTTCAGTTTTAGATAAGTCATTCGAAATATTATCTTTCTGTGGATCTGAGTTATTGCTTTCGACCCTGTTTGATATCTGGGCGTCGTTGGCGGCACCATCCTCGTAGTCTTCAAATCCAGGGGTGGGTCCAGCTTCTGCGTGGGATTCAGATTCGGATTCGGCTTCGGCTTCGGATCCAGATTCGACTTTATCCGAATCTAATTTGGATTCTGCTTCGGATTCAGATTCAACGGAATCTATAGGTTCAACATTGTTTATTTGATGTGCTTCTTCGGTCACCTTTTCCACGAAGTTTCCTGGTCTAGGAGTTGCATCTATTTCGGCTAGATCATTCCAGATCCGATTGTTCCGTGGATCTGAGTTCTCACTCTCATCAGCCTTCTGGGGTGCGTGTGCTTCTTCCTCTACCCCGTGTTCAAAGGTAGCAAATCCAGTGTTTTCCTTTGCTTCCGTTGAGTCTGAAGCTGGATCAACATCATTGGATGTTTGAGCTTGGTCTACTGCATCCTCTACAAAGTTGGCAAAACTAGGCATGAAATCATTATTTTTGTCGCCGCTTGTTTCATTCGCACCGGCTGCAGGCAAGGACCGTTTTGCAGGAGATGGTCTTGCTGGGGGAGGAGCAAGGGCAAAACCCTTCTTATTTTCAGGTTGAGGGAGACGAATGGGCGGAGGCAGCAAACCTCCGCCAATGGTGGATTTCCGGGCACCTTTGCGAATGTTGACTTTCAGCTTTCTCTTCATTTCAGCATCCCTCAGGTATTCATACATCATCATCTTAACGTCCTCTTCCGACCTTTGACAAGCCCATACCCGGAGGTCGGTCATTCTGAACCCTATCGATGGCCCAATTCCAAAAATGAGCACAGTCTTTTCCATGGCATCTTCTATGTCATCTTGATTCAAGTCTTGATTGTCAAGTTCTGAGCCGAATGGGTTAACCGAAAGTGTAGCACTTGGCACCACCACCACGCCATTCATGAGAATCGAAGCTGACAACTCTGTCATAGATGAATGTTGCAGTGATGAAAAGACAAGACAAACATGGTTCCAGCCACCACCGCCGTCTTCTCTTTCCCACGAAACAAGTCCATTATTCGCATTATCATCACTTTCATCGATGAACATGACTGAAGTCACAACTGAGCCAGCTCCAGTTCTCAGTTCCAACAACCCAGTCGGCAATAGGGCCAGTTCCCACAGAGTGTTGTGTTTCTCGTCCGGCATGCAAAGCTTGGAAGCATCTTCGTTCTCCTCGTAAAACAACGATCTCCGCATCAATATAATTTCGTCCATCATCGCCTGAGCTTGCGGCAAATGGTACCACATCTCAATGGTGCATCTCCGCCTTGATGTATGCCGCGCATTGTGAAGCATGCCCACATCCAGACCGCCACCCCTCGGGACCTCCACAACGACACCAGTAGCTTGTTCCCTTGGGGCGCCTTCGTGGTACACAAGATCGTAAAGAAGGCGGACCTTCCCCTCCTCTCCCTCGTCAACGCTCGAGGTAGTGGCTTCCACTGACGCCAGCTCGGATCCATAAACCCGTGCAACATTTGCATGCTTCGTCAGGTCCATGAATCCATCCGCCCTCCAGTTGCCGTCTTCGTCGGCGCCCTCGGAAAAACGAAGATAGAGTGAAAGGTTGTCTTCATCCAGGCGACTTTCACCGACTCCCTCGACCCAATTCTTAGGCTGGCTGCCGATGCTATTTTCTTCCGTGTGAACGCTGTTCGATTCATCGCTTTCATTGTCGTCATCCCGTGCCGCCGCAGAAAGAATCTCCACCAGGGTTCTCTCGCCCGTGTCGGCAGCCATCGCAACACCCTCCTTCCCAAGAACTGTGGGACGACATTGTCCAAGCCAGTCCTCAAAACCATTCAATTCTAGCAAGTTCTCCTTCTTACCAAATGGCCCCGCACTCCACACATGCTTGCTTTGGTTGATGCTTTGATTCCAAGCAGCGTCGTTCTTTGGATGGCTAAAGCTAGTGGAAGGAGAGATCACAGCGGTTTCGACAATATCGTTTTGGAGCATGACACTACGGACCCTGCCGCTCTCGCAATGGGATTGAATGGAGGGGGCAAGTTGAGCCACAGGCAGGTTGCTGCAAGTATCTAGTCCGGGCAAAGTTCCATCTTGGTGCATCAACCTCAATGCGACACTAGAGCACAATTGAGCATATTTGCTGATTGAGTTGGCGTTGTTGTTTCCTGGAACGTAATTGTACCCAGCATTTGTGATCTCTTCCAGCAACTTTTCTGAGTCAGATAACGTTCTATTCGTCGAAGGACTCATTCCAAGGGAAAGGGCCAGCCGAGCAAGCAAGCTTTCCGAAGATTCCCGACCGGCCAAATCCAGAAGTTTGATAGCATCCAAAGCAGCAGCTGAAGAAGAAGTACCACCACCATTTTTCAGCAATGCCCTCAATGCCAGCTCTTCTGCTAGAATGCTGGATGGATCCAAAGGTCTCGGGAAGATAGCATTGCTTTGCGTTGGATCGCAATGATGATGATCCAACGAGTGACGGAGATGTTCCGCAAGGTCACTGTCGCCGCAAGATAGCACTTGCATCATCAACTCTGCTCCTCCTGTCTTCATCTCCGACGCCGCCATCAATTTCGATCGCATCGGAATCCACGGAGGCAACAACTTGGACTGAGAAATCGAATTTCCAGTGAGTAACATAGACGCTGCACCATGGCATCCGTTCTGCACCAACATGTCGTACACCCGCATCGTAACTCCAGCACCCACTGTTCCAATGCCCTGGTCTTCGCCGTGCGGAAACGGCGCATCCTTCCTCCCAAACTTTTCAATGACCTGCCTCAGGGAACGTTCCACGCCGCTATCTGTTGCCGCATTCGCGCCTCCAGCTCCATCTTGACAGAGGGCGTTGGCGACGAGGGGCTCAAGTAGAAATAAGGGATGTGTACGCGGCAAGGGCAACTCGAACGCGTGTTCGTCGTCCTCATCGCTATCGCCAGCGGTGATGATTCGAAGTCCGCTGAAAGGCTGATCAAAGTAGACAAATCTATCCGTCCGCACGGCTACCAGAAGTGGTTGCGTGCCACGGTAATGACGCAACGAAGGAGAAGACGACAGCGTGGAGAGAACACCGTAGCATCGCGTAGTGCTGCTCTTGAGGCACGAGAGATACATGACCCGCGACGCTCCGCCGCTAAAGGCGCAGAATGCAACGCAATGAGATCCTAGAGGCGACAGGGAGGCGCACGTCAAATGGACGTCCATTTCCGCGGCAATCGATAGTGAATTTTCCGCCGACAGGATAATCACACGGAAATTACTGGCCACGGCAATGTTTGATATTGCTGTTGATGATATTGCATCGCCATAGCTGCTGTTATGTCTCCTTGTTGGAAGCTCCACCACCGATAGAATTTCTTCTCCGTCCTTCAACCATAGCCGATGCCCCAGCCCCGTGTCTTCTACCAACGTCAGCTGATTCGAAATCTCGTCCCGTTCCAACCTGTGCTTCGAGAGGAGCAAACACGGTCGTCCCACCACCCGACTGTACCCCGCCAAGAGTATGCCGCGATTGTTTGCCAACGCAAAGACCCGTCGACCCTCGACGCCTTCGTACTGCAACGAACACTTCTGGATCGATTCCACAACCCGTTCATTCTCTCCCTTCGGAAGCACACTTGAGCTTATGACTGTTGTGACTGAGAGGGAGTCACCGTCTGGATCGAGGACCAGCAATGACGAGCAGTGGAATCCTTCCTCTGATTCAGAGGGTGTTGACGGAGGTAGGAACGCCACGTCGCGCCCGTGTCGCAATTGAAACGAGGTCGAGGAGTGAGTACCTCCATTTTGGAGCATGCCGTTGTCTATGTCCAGAATGGCGTAGGCGACGGCATTTTGGGACAGTCGCGTGTGAGTGCGCACCCTGCCCATCCCAGACGAAGCCGATTCATTATCGACAAAGTTGCCGCCGAAATATCCCGAGGAGAAGACCACAGCGACACGCCGTCCTCCCGGCCCTTGCTCTTTGACCAGCCGTTCCGGCACCAGGCCTGCGACCGGATTCTCCCCACAGGTCAGTTCCAAGAGCACGTCGGACGTCCCGCCGCCCGATGCGCTCGCGTCTCCAATTCCTACAGGATCAATCAACTTTTTGCCGTCATCCCCGGCCGTGGAAATCAGCAACCAGTGGCGTTGCGAAGGAATCGCAGTCAATGAATTTCGGCTGTGATGTTGAGTGTGTTCCTCGTGATTGTTCGAATCATTGTCATCCATCCTGCCGCAGGATGTGACGGAAAACACAGTCAGCACGGAATCGCGATAATCCGCCTCACCTGCGGAGGAAGGCTTGGATTCATCACCGTCAAAGTGGATACATCCATTGGAATCCAACCCTAAAGACGCCGAAGCAACAGGACGCAACAGGCGAGTGAAGTAGCCATCCGTCAGTGACGATGCGATGGTGGTGGCGG
The DNA here is from genome assembly GCA_037356215.1 of Thalassiosira gravida. Classification (NCBI taxonomy): domain Eukaryota; phylum Bacillariophyta; class Thalassiosirophyceae; order Thalassiosirales; family Thalassiosiraceae; genus Thalassiosira; species Thalassiosira gravida. The sequence goes on along the minus strand of JAZGVQ010000087.1, from coordinate 8,209 downwards.
GTTCGCACGCGAGGATATTTCCGGCAGAGGAATCATAGCACATGACCGCAGCAATACCGCTGGTAGACGAATTGACAATCATGCTCGTCGTTGAGTTTCTTCTTCTCGCCGTTTCAACATCATTTGATAACTCCATCTGGCAAATGACACCCATCGGTCGATAAGATGTACTGCTGCCCGTGCCACCCGTAGTTATTTCCACGCTTCCGTACCAAGGAATGTCGATGGCCAACAAGCATAATCTCCTCACAACACTTTTACTGAGTAGCTTCTTGTTAACGCCCATTCTCTGATACGAATGCTTTTCGTGGTGGAAGAGCAGAGCGAGACAGGGCGGAGATCGCGGACCAAGGTCATACCACGCGATTTGCGGTCTTGGATCACGGGGCAATTTTTCGGAGGATGCAGCTCCCAGGAAAGTATCCATTTCCAATATTTCTTTGCTGGTTAAGAATTTCGTCATTGCCAGCGGTGGAATTATATTGACGTGATGTCTTTGTGTTTGTACTGGCGCAGGCGCCATGACATGGTACACGGCGATGCCACTCGGGAATGCTGCAGCAAGGAGTGGCAGCCCCGATATTCCTGTATTACTTGGTGGGATCCACGCCAGGGACGTGCAGTGCCCACCTACATCCTCTTCGGTATGCTTGTGCCTCGGGGAGGGTGTGGAAGCAGCTTTAGAAGATGACCCCCGATAAGATGTGGAAAAGAATCGTTCATTTGGCCACAAGCAATCGGCATCGCCGCACGATTCCACCACTTCGGCCTCCCCCATAATACGGCCAAGGGGCTGAAGAAGCAGCACCGACGATGTGTTTTTGGCCGTTACTTGTTGACGATTTAATCTATTCGTTCTCGCCGCCAGTTCATAGGTCATCACGCTCACGCTTCCGTCACTGAATCCAACGGCGAGATGAGGTGACGTGTCGTCGGTCGCTGCCAGCGCGCTCACTCTTTTCGCGGCAATGTCGGGGATTGGGACGCACGTCCAACCGTCGCGCACGGCCGGCTTGGCTATGTAAACAGCAGCACCTGAGGTTGCCTCGTTGGTGTCCAAACTTTGCCTTCCTATCGAACCACCAAGAAACAAAAGGCCGTCGGCGACCTGTAGCGTTTTCGGATCACAGTACCCACTAGTTTCGCCGTCGGCAATGCCGTCCATAGTCAGCACTGACTGCAGCGAGGCGACTGCGACGCCACCAGAGGAATGATACCCCCATCTCCACACTGCGACTACTCGTACCTTCCGAATTCCAATATTAGGTGGATTGTAATCAGACTGTTGCAAGCCACCACTTCTCCCAGCGACAAATACCTCCACGAGGGCCGCAACGCGGACCCTCCTTCGGCCCTGGATGCGATGTACCCCCGCAGCTAGAGACAGTACGGAGGACACACCCGCCACTCGAATGGAACTGCCATTCGCTTTGACGCTACCAACGCTGGTTGAGGTAGAGGATCTTGCCAGCTTTGCATTCAGCTCTTCAGTCAAAAGAGCCGCCGAAACGACCGTCGCCGAAGATTGCCCGTTCGAGACATCAATCTCTTCCACCGAGAAGTTGCCATTTCGATTGCATCGACATACTATTAAATTGCCGCTGTGGGGATTTTGAATCGGGTCTGCTATCCGTTGAATATCCTTAGCGGAGCCAAACTGCAATTCCAGGGGCCGTATGCGGAACGACGCCAACGAATTTTGGTGCTGTTGTTCACCATCATTGCCAGAAACGTCGTGGTGTAGAGGCGTGGTCTCCTGCGCTTCCCACGGCATCATCATCATCCGCTTCCGTTCCATCCTCTGCTGCGGAGGCGACTCTGGCATTACATCGTCGTTCTCCACGCCTTGCATACTTGCGCCCACCTCTCCTTCTGCAAAGTTCGAAACATTCACTTCAAATTCCTCGCCAATGTCCTCAGCGTACCCATCTCGTGTGCCTCCGGGTACGTGTCGCCGTCGCATCTGTGGCGGCGACTGCGGCATCGACTGCGCCACCAGGTCATCCGCGCTAACGGTTGACGCGAACAGCTCATCTGTATACTCGTCAGAAGGGTGAAACCCACCGTTGTCTTTGCTCTGATTGACGCTCTGGACGCCGTGCGAGGAAGATTGAGATATACGTGACAATTCTGCATCAATGAACTCTTGCTGGTCTCCATCATCATTGGTGCCTGGTGGTGTGAGCTGTGGCTGCTGTGATAGCATGCTTGGTGGTATGTTGAGTGTGTGTGATGTAGTGGATTGTGAGCCGGGTGTGTGTGGCGGGCCCTTTTCCAGCCCATTTGGCACACTTCTACTGCCATACTCAGCATGCGGTGAGGAGAGGTCGTTGGTGTTGTTAGCATTGATGATGTGATTGTAGTGATGGACAGCATTGTCGTCAACAGCATTGTCGTATTTATTGGGAGGAGCAGCATCAACAACATCTCCAAAATTTGCCTCGAAGATCGGACTACTCTCCTTCGTTGTCGAGCCCCTGCCGTCTGAACCGAAGTCTGAACCACCACCATCAATACCCATCCCATCATTGACCCTGTCAAACAAGCCTGCCGGCTCCCCTAACGGCTCAGTACTACCCAACCCCACACCTCTTGAATTGACTGACGCGTTCCTTTCTTCATCGGCCTTCACCGTGGTTTCATTATGATAATAGGTTCCATCATTTTCTCGCGTGTCCTCCAGTGATGTGGGAGGAGCATCGACTGGTTGTCTAACGGCAAGCGAATCATTATTCTGGTAAGAAAAGACGCCCGTCGAAAACGGATCGAAGGGGTCAGAGTAAGTTGATCCTCCGGGGGCCGATCCTGTTCCTCCAAACGCATCTGGGGAGGCAAAGGCAGCGTCAGTATCATCGAACCCATGACTTTGGCTCTCGTAAACGCCATCGTTCTTTTCAGGCATCACACGAGAAGTAACAAACGTGTCAAAACTAATGTTTTCATTGTCGTTTGCAGATGGTTCGTAATGCGGCTCCGATGGTTGTTCACTCAAAGACCCAAAGGCATCGAACAACACCTCGTCATTCCCGTTAGTATTTGCAGATGGTTCATACTGCGATTCTGATGATGGTGGTGGCCCATTTTCGATAAACGATGAATGAAAGAAGTCAATCGCCTCAGCTTGCTGTTCCTCTCGGGCTGACAGCGTATAACCACCACCTTCGTCACCACCGCCGTGAGCATCATCATTCGACATCATGTCGTGAAACACATCTTCCTGGAAGAAGTCCATCGCATTTTTCGGCGCATGAATCGACGGCATCCTAGATGCGACGTTACCACTGCCACCAGCAACGTCGTGGGCGTTGACGGATGCATGTTCCTGGTCCAACACCGAGGAACTGGTACTGGACTCCGGGCTCGGACCCATGACAATCAAAGATGGGTCCCGAGCCAGGAGCTCGTCTTCATTCAATGATGGATTGCGTAAGGTAGATTGACTGAAAGGCGTCTCGGAGGAATCGCGTCGGAGGAGCTCCTCGTTGAGTGATGGATCGCGTGTCGCAAAGTCGGGTTCAAGGGGCATCCGAGAAGGATCGCGCACGAGGAGCTCTTCATTCAACGATGGATCACGCGTCGGCACAAAGGATGGCTCTTCCTTGGGGTCCATTAGATTGGTATTTCGACCTACAGTTTCTTCATCGCGTGGCGTTAATGATCGAGGAGATCGACGACGGGATGTCCTGCTGCGATTTGATAAGTCGATTGCGTTCTTGGCCGCCAGAACGGCCGTGTCGTAGTTGGAAATGTAATTCTCCTCCCCTTCCCCGGCTTCGGGTCCACTTGGGATTTCCTCCTGGTATCGTTGCTCATCGCCCGAGGCGACATTAAAATTGTTTTCGGACGGAGGGTCCGGCGACGACGCAGGACCTACGTTTATTGCCTGCTGCTCCTCCTCGTCCTCCCTCTCCCATGGCAGTTTCTTTCTGCGAATTGTTTTCGAATCCGACGAAGTTTTGGTCGCCGCCATGTGGAAACGACTGTTGGCCACCTTGGGACCATGCAGGCCACCACCCGGCAACGTAAAACCGTGGGATTGCGTGTTTTGCGCATTCTGCTGGCCGAACGGATACCGATCAGTGATTTTTCCAGGACTGACGGGAGGAATGGTATTCGGAGCATTCTTTTGTTGCAAAACACCACCATAGCGTTGTTGATCCGATGACGATGCAAGATGGCCGCTCGACGATCCTGCCCCATCATATTCCCCCCTTCGTCCTCCGGCGGCATCGGCATCATCGCTCCTATTGGCGTTAGCGTTGGCATTCTTGTTCGCAGCGTGAAGGTGCGAATAGCGATTGGCAATGGCACCGCGGGTGTGGGGCGACAGTTGGAGGACCTGATCCCGATAGGTCCCGGGGGGCGACGGCGGCGGCATCGCCCTTTCCGTCGCCGCGGAAGACGACGCGGCCGACGTCGTCCCGGAGGGCATTGGCGTGGGTTGCGTTGCGTCGATGGATTTCTTCGCAATTTCGCCGGGAGGCTGCCACCTCCCTCGAACGCCGGACGGCTGCGACTGCCGAGGCGTCGTCGCGGGCCGTAGCTGCCTCGGCGTTGGGGCCCGCGACGACGACGGCACGCTCTCGTCGTCCTCGGACGCCGGCGTGCTCGCACGGGACGTTGTCGTCGTCGTCGCCGCACCATACGAACGGCCCTTGGACGACGGGGATCCCGCGGAAGACGCCATGGATTTCGCGCTGCCGGGAGCGGCATTGGCTGCAACGTGGGGTTGCCACCTCCCGCGAACGTTTCCCGGCGACCTCGGCGTCCTCGGCCGCGTTGTTGCCGCCGGCGAAATTGGCTCTTCCGGCGGCGTTGCATTCCGCCGTTGTTGTTGTTGTCGCCGTTGCGGCTCCTCTTCCTTCTCGTCATCCTCGTCGTCGTCGTGCGATTTCGTCGTCGTTGGAAACGCCGTCGCGAACGGCCGCGCTGCTGCCGAGGGGGCCGCGGTCGTCTTCGTCGCGTTGCCGCCCGGAGGTTGCCACCTACCGCGAACGTTCCCCGGCGGGGGTGGATGCGTCGGAGCAGCAGCCCTCGACTGTTGTTGGATCGATGTCATGGGACGCGACGTCCTCGCCATCACTTGCGATTGATACGATCTGTGCGGAGACGGTGGCACGTTTCGCGGAGATTCGCCCTGTGCCCTTCGAGGAGACTGCGGTGCGCCTTGCGGAGATTCGTCCTCTTCCTCCTCCTCGGATCGCGGAGGGGTCGTACCGGGCCAAGCCACCGCCTCCGAAACAACTTCCGAGACCACACCCGATAATACGGTGCCACCAACATCCTCCTCCGTTGGGTCGACGGAGGCGACGCCGTTCGCAGCACCCGTTGTAAATCTCATGCTGGCATTTTTCTTTTGCGTGTTTCGCAGCCTCGTTCGCATGAATTCCGGCATATTGCCTTCCGCGGTTGCGGATACAGCATTGGGCGCCACGTTGGAGCCAGCATAGGAGCCAGCATTGGAGCCAGCGTTGAACCGAGCAGTGGATCCTGCATCAGATCCGACGTTCGAGCGGACCCCGAAGGCGGATCCGAAGTCGGATTCAACGTTGGAACCGGCACCGGCGCCGGCGGTGGAGCCGAAGTCGGAACCGGCGTCGCCGTCGTCGCCTCCAACGGAACCCTCTCCCACGGAACCGGCTTCTTCGACGGAGACTTTTCCAATGGCACCACCGGCCGCGGCACGGCGCGAAAAAACGACGGGAGAGGAGGGCGGCGCGAGTTGTTCCCTCGACGAAACGGCGCCGCCCCCGGGAGAGGGGGGCTGCGCCGCAAAGGACGATGATCCCCTTTCGTGCGATCCGCCGCCGCGAGGGTCGGCACCGCCGTTGGTCGTATTGCTGCTTCGAAGCCATCGATTCAGGGTGCTGCCGCCGGCGACGTGATTTTTCCCGGACGACGACGCCGTCGTGGGAGTACCGACGGCGCTCGACGTCCCCGGCCGGTAGTATGTTGCATGCGACTGCGGATGCTGCTGCTGTCGCAATCTCCGCTGTTGCCACAGCTGCTGTGGCGTGGGTTTGCTCTGCTCGTTCGAAGGCAGCCGTTCTTCCTCCGCTCTTCGTTGCGAAGACTCCGGTGGTGGCGGTTGTTCTGCCTCCTGCCGTTGTTGATCCCTGTACTTCTTCGCCATGTACGATAACGACGATTCCTCTTTTTTTGGCGGCAAAGCCTCCTCCTCCTGCCGATCCATCCCCTCGGCCTGTTCCATGCGCTCCTCCTTGTACTTCTTCGCCATCAGGGACAGCATGTTCGACGGGGGCTGGTTCCCCGCGTCGCGATAATCGTCGCCCATGCCCCTGCCCCTGCCCCTGCTGCTGTTGGCCCTGCCGGCGACGGTCCGCGAGAATTCGGATTTGTCCTGGACCCGTCCCCCGATCCGGATGGGGGACGATGCCCTCCCTTCCGTGGGGCGAGGTGTTGTCGTCGTGTTGGCGATTGGGACCGTGGATGCAGTGGATCGGCTGGGCCGTGCTCCCTGCGGGCCGAGGGACGAATCGTTGGACGAAGGATATCATGGTTGTGCAGTTTTTGAATGCCGTTCTAGTCGTTGCTGAATCGTCGAAATTGGGTGAGGTGGAGGTTGTTGTTTTTACTTTTTATTGGGGAGATGGTCCCTGGAACCTGGAAGCAGGGCTTTCAAACGCGCTACTCAGCGGTCGATTTGGAATCTGACCGACCTTCCTCTCAAATTTTCGATTTTGTAGGCTTAATAAAGGCTTTGGAAGACCGTCGTTGGTAGTAGCACGTACAGGAGAAGGAGGCGCTGCTGGGAGTCCACTTTCCAAGTAAATCGGTCGAGTTTTTTTATTCGCAGTCATGTGTGATGTTACGGATTAATTCGCTTTTCGTTGAACTTCCTTTCAAATTTTCAATCATACTGCCTTATTGGGAGGCATTGGGAGGTCGTAGTCGATGTTAGGAGCGTGTAGAGGAAGTCGAGACATTTCCAATAAGCCAATTATTTGGAAGGGTGAATCGGCAGAGAGAGTTATTCTGAGAGAATCATCTTCATTGTCATCGTGTGAGATGTGAGATGTGAGATGATGTTGTCGAGACGATCTTCGAATCTGAAAAATAATGCTCAGCGCGCATGTCGCATCAAATCTTTCTCTTGATACTGGTACGTACAACATACTACAAATAATCGCTAAATATCGCATCATCATTGTTCCGAATACTTCGAAACCGTATGCAGTGTCAAGTCATCTAATATCACATATGATGGAATCAATACAATATCTAACTTGATGGCTGCTGCGTTGATGGCGCTTGGCGGGAACCGAACGTTTCAAATTTCAAAAGCTCCGACATTCCGTACCTACCTACCTACCGTCCGCATCTATCCTCTACCACCCGAGACGGCGGTTGTTTTTGTTGCCGATTCGAAACCTTGCCATGGACAATACGTTCGTACGAAGCCGCCGCCGAATTATTGCCGCCATCGTCGCTCCCACCTCCTCCCTTATTCGCTAACGAGCTTTCGTTGTTGTTGCTCTCCTCGTCGCTTCCCCATTTTTTTTTTCCACCTCCTCCTACACCTAAGCAACCCTAACAACCCTAACTCACACTACAAGCCACACTCCTACTCCCACTCCCACTCCCACTTACATCCCCACTTACATCCCCACTTACATCCCCAATCACACTCACACAAAACATCACGCCCACAATCAAAATTACACCCACCCACCCCCCACCGACCGACCATGGTATTTTTCCACACCTAATACCTCTTACTATTTTTCTATTGTTAAACAACCCCCATATCCTCTCACCACACAGTCCCACTATGGTAAACCTTAGTACTATAGTGCTACTGTAGAGTACATACTAATCATTACCATATTCTTATTATCTAAAAGTATTAAAAGTATTAATTTTCATTTTCGAAAATTCAAAAACATAGATCGGGAATCTAAAGATGCCCCATTATTCAACATGTTTCTAAATTCGCCTTTACAGTTTATTATGAATGATTATTTGTAATAAGGTATTTACCTTGATTTCGATAAATTGGCCAAAAATGAGCCCTGTCTGGGGCACCATTAAAAATTTAACAAAAATCTCCATCCCTTCTCATTATGCCCCCCGGGTACTGAGAATGCCCTGTTACCTGCCTAACACAGCCTTTTTACTCTTGAGATGCTCTGTAGTGGCTCGTAGTAAAATAAAGATGACAGTTCGAAGTCAAATAGTAGAAGTGTAG
>JAZGVQ010000086.1:0-14712 GCA_037356215.1 Thalassiosira gravida | reverse complement strand
TCTACAGTTGCACAGGTAATCTTAAACAAGCCTACGTAAGGACCTAGTATAGTCCTGTGTAGAATAAACAAACAAAAAACCAATGCCAACAAAGGGAGTGTCAAAGTGAAAGTAAAAGTCAAGGCAAAACCACAGTTGGACAACAACAAGAAGAAAATGTCTGCGCCAGTTTCATCAGAGAAACCCACAATTGTTACAGAGAAGCTATGAAATGATGATTTGGTTGCCCATCCCCAAAAGGATGATACCATTGCTACTGATACTGATTTTCTCCACTTATAGAGCAGGAGTCGCTTGTTGACTTGATGGTGGACAAAATTAGGGCATTTCTCATGAGCAAATAGAATACTTGTTCTCTAGCCAGTCAAGAATCAAATAAGATTTTTGCAGTTACTGGGACTGGTCAAAATGACAGAGATACATATCTCTGTATCTGAAGAATGACCATTGATAAGGAGCTTGCCAATGACCATGTGTGCAATACTAGAGGTGCCGTCAAAGCTCCTACGGTCACACTAAAAAAACCTGAAGATTGGAATGAAAATGATAAGATCAAAAATAAAAATGAAATCTTTGAAAGCGAGGAGATCAAGACTGAAGAAGGAAGGAAAATTACTGGCACAACAAATTACACAACGAAGCATGATGCTAGGCAAGCAAATACGCAGAAGGTTCTTTCCAACATCATCATTGCAAACTCTGAAATTATTGGACCAATTGCACAGCTGGAATAAATGCCAAAGTAGAGACCATGGTTCCAAAAGCATTCCAATTGCTAGGCAGAGGGAAGTTGATGAACAAAACCATCTGTGCAAACAATCTTCTCTGGCTTGTTGTACACCTTAGCTGCAATTCAAAAGCTGAGGAAGGAAAGTGCCCATACATCAAGCCAAGTATCCAGGGTACACACCTTTGATTGCTCATGTCTATCATGAGAAAAGAATATAACTGGAGATATTCACTCTTAAAGAATTTCAAATTCCAAGATGGACTTGCTGGAAGAATGACAAAGTTATACAAAGAATGTTCTACAGAGTGGCCAAACTTTGGTACAGGGAAGGGTAAACAAGATTTGATCATCAATGTTGTAAACAATTGCAATATTTCTCCTCTCAACAAGAAAATTCTCAAAGAAAATAACAGAAATATATGATTTCTTGTGGACTGTTCAACGCATTTTAGGGCATGGGTGAATATATGTACCTAATTCTTGAAAATGTAGTGGAGGGAACTTTTGAGAAAGGGAATCCTTTAGAGGGGGTACTGTTCATTGGATTCAACAAGATTGTGAACAAAGGTCATCAATTTACCATCACTAACCCCATCAAGCGCTTGACCCATTTCAAGATGCATCTTCTAGTTTGCATCAATGATGTGTCTTGTCCAGGTGATACTCTAAAGCAATATTTAGCAAAGGTGTTACCTGGACAAAAAAGATTCTATTGTCTTGAGGCAAATTTGGCCCAGAAGAAGCTGTACTTCAAATAAGGCTTTCCAAATACGCAGATATCTTATTCACAACAAATTGGTGTTTGGCATAGATGGCCTACTAAATCAACCTGATATATCTCTAAAAAGTCCTATGTAGAAGAAGTATTTGCTATAATAACAATTAAGCTCTCATACCTGCTTGCACCAGGATACAATTATAACTAAGATCCTCAAGCAATTAATAAATCACTGGTATGCTCTAGGATCCAATGTAAAGTATCCAAAGGATACTTACATAAATCATTACCTACTTATATAAAGTATGTATGGTACGTACTCTAATCATCTGACCAATACATAAGATATAGTATCCTACATAGGATGCCAAGTTGAAGATGTATAGATATCTATTTGATCACACATCAACTGACTGCCATGTGGACCACAAGGAACCATGTTACTACTTACTCAACCTTGGATATCAGATCAAATGGAGAGGGCCAGATACTCAAATACATTCTACATCCATTTCTACATAGAATGTAGCCATGTATCTTGTACCTGGACCGTATAGACTGCAGGGGTCCTACGTACCCTTGTCACTTTCACTCTTAGAAGAGCAGCATACAATAAGTATAATAAACCAATAACTGTTTAAGTTCTATCAATAATGGATTTAGCCACTATCCTACTTGCCACCACCGCCATTCTCCCATGCTTCTAAGATCATGTAATCTTTCAATAATTCATAGCAGGTAGCTCCAACAGCCAAGGTCAGTGTTAATAACATTGCAAAGATGATGAAAGATGATGGAGGAGGATGGGGTTGGAAATTACTGGTCATGGGTTATGTTGGATCAGCATCATGACTTTGGTCAATTACCCTGCCATAAATACAGAAGAAAGTCTTGCATTTGCTTAGCATACTTCTGTTGCTGCAGAACAACCTTACATGATGCATGATGCTAGATTGGAAATGAACCAATTTAGGGCACAGGGCTTGGTCTCTAATGTTCTTGGGGGGGGACAAGGCATAGTAGATGGGTAAAATAATTGGAGATTGGGTTATTTAGATGAACCTACCTACTATTGTTAATGATGTGTTCTCAAATTATGACCCATTTTTCCCTTTCTCAGATTCCGGACTTGTCTCTTGGCCAAATCATATAAACCATTCATAGTATTGGATTGTTTTCAAATGAAGGGAGTTTTGATCCTTCAGCAAGCCAATGTATCTTTCTCAGTTCCCATTTTTCAATCCATTTGATAAATCTATGCTAAATTCAAATTAATTTGTACCAGGAAGTTTCCAGTGATGAATCTATTGCTTTAGAATCACACAAACACAGCATTGGGCATCCTACCCCATGATGTACCCATAACCACCTGTTTCTGTTTGACATTTAACCTGATCTCACAATATTCCTACCTAATTGAGAGAAATTAAAAGTATGGTCCTCAGCTGTTCATAGAAAAAATAGTAGATCAATAACAGTTCCAATCTGTCTCATATACCATTCAAATTACTACTGCTGCTGCTACTATATGTCAGGCAACTGTGAAAAGATTGCTCCTCTTCTTTTTTGCTTTAGTTAAAGAAATCAAAAGTGTGTCAAAGTTCATAATGCACATAGAGGAGAGGCCAACAAATGGATTGCAAATTATGGATTAGATATTGAAGCAGCCTAAAAAATGTTGACAACATCGCCATTGCAGCATCAAGCTGCTCGCCCAAAGAAGATGGCAAGGATGCAACAGAAGTAACATAAACCACGCACTGGTGGCGAGCCGCTTGAACACACCCAAGAAACTACACCACCGTGCGCAGAAACTCAACTATTCTTTAACGTCACTGAAGACTTGCAGTCGTGAAGGATTCACTAAGCTCAAATAAAATGAGTCGCTATTATCATTTGGCTAAAGCTAAGCCAACCAAGGATGCCAAACCAAGCCCAGGAAGGACGTGTATGCATGAGTCATAGAAAAGGAGTCTAATGGGCATTTGTAACGAAGAAGTAGATTTTGACTGACAAATTTTCAAGATAATAGGAAGATGTTTCAATTTTGTGTCAAATTTAGAGTGTACAATGCATTCACTAGCGCCAATGCAAATGGCTGAGGGGTTTCTTCCCAGTGACCGGATTGTTCTTATCACTCTATTGTACTTCCGCCAGATCAAACCCATGCATCATGATACTGTACTTTCTCACGTATCTAGTAGAGATGTTTGTATCCAACATTATATCATACCTTACGAACTAAAAGATAAGGCACTGCAGCCTTCATCAGGTTCAAGTCAGGGTCTAACGACCGGCCCAAACCTTCCAGTACAAGCATACTCACAACCACACTCGACATGGCCTTCTCCAAACATGAGGACGTTGGAGTTTTGAGAGAATTTGCCAATGGGGTTACGATACATGATTCCAAGGATAGCACGACAACAAAGAACCATAAAATAAGAGGGCTTCAAAAACATACCGGGTCAATCTCCACACCATATCGTCGACACAGATCCAACACTTTTCCAAGTAGTGCTCCCACTCGCACTGCTCCCAATGTCAACCCCTGTTTCCGACGGTCGTGAAATTCCGAGACAATATTCGACACTCCCGTCGCAAAGGCATGCTTGCCACCGGGGATGGAGGTGCATCTCTCATACCGTGCACGTTCGACCATGAGCGCGCCGGCCGAGTACCCGTCGTTCAACACTACCGCCTTGAATAAATCACGCAAATTTTTCCTGTCGTTCGGCAATAGCGACGTGGCAATGCCGGCATCGAGGAAGATGATTGTGTGGTCTACCCGTTGCGAATTCGTACGGTTGGGAATCGCCCTTACCAGTACATTGCTAGGTGAAAGCGAAACACATGTTATATGCGGATGCATTAAAAAAACGAAACGTGAGAATGAAACAAGCAAGCAAAAATCTGGCGCTTACTCACCCCGGGTGCAAATCGGCATGAATGAAATTGTCCACGAACACCATCTTGAGAAATGCCCGCAATAACGGCCCCGCCAGACGCTTCCGTACCTCCAATCCTTCCGGACTGTCGTCCGCCAAATACCTCGATATGGGCAAGGCGTCATCCCCCGCGTACTCCTCCACGAGCACCCGTTCCGACACCCACTCCATCTCAGGACGCGGAAAATCGATCGCTCGAGGATGATGATGGGACGACGTAGTAGATTCATCATCTTCGCAGTAACATCCGATACAGCCAAAATTCCGTCGAAAGGACGCGAGATTCCTGCCCTCGATGCGCAGATCGACCTGCCTCTCGACGGTGTCAGCAAAGTTCGACACGGCGCGCGGAAGGCTCAGCATTTTGACGATTTCGAACGGTAGGCATCGATCGACGAAATGTGCGACGTATCGCATCAAGTCGAGATCGCGGGCGACTAATTGACGGGTATTGGGGTGCAGTACCTTGATGGCCACATTCCTCGTTCGCGTCCGTGGAGTGCTGCTGGTATCGTTGCTTCCGCCGCTAATGTCGGGTGATATTGTTAATGTTCCCCTGTGCACCTGAGCTGCACTGCCCGAACCAAGGACGCCTCCATTATTCTTGCCATTGTCACCACTACCACCATACATCGTATTGCCACCGCCACTGCCGCCGCTCCTCGCGACAACCAATCCTCTCGCTTCGTAATCCTCACCAAACGCATCCACCAATGCATCGTGCGTGTGTTTCCAATCGTGAATCCACGCCGTATCGTGCAATTCTGACAATCGATTGCAGACGTGTACGGGGAATAGATCTCGTCGCGTTGCCGCCCATTGTGCGAGTTTGACGAATGCCGGTCCTAGGGATTGGAGGGTGTGAAGGGTGTATGTCCATGCTAAATCGGATGCCCATGTTGTGTTGTGATGATGATTGTATTGTTGTTGGCTGTGTTGTTGGGATGCCATGTTGGATTCTTGAAATTGCATTGTGAATATATCATCATTGTCCTCCCGATCGAATTGAGACTGATTGATGCTGTTTCCTATTGTCAACAATGGAAGATAAAATAGTGTTGGCGCATATTTCCTCCATATTGGATGTATGTACGACACGGCAATGGCGGTGGGAGTCAATACCAACAAGGGAGATAATCTCGCCAAAATTTCCAAGCCACGCGTTATCACGAAGAACGTTTGACGGATACGTTTCCGCCATGATGGTGAAGTAGATCGTTTTGCGTCATTATTAACGGCACCACTCGAGTGGTCGTCATGATGATGTATCATGGCGGTGGAAGATGGAGAGCTCGCCAATACAATGGTTGGTGCAGTATGTTGATGCAACGAATACGTAGCGAGATACGGTGGCGAATCTTGACATTCTTCGCAATTGGTAGGTGGAACGGATTGGCCTGTCGTCTTAATGATTGATGATGCGGTGATTGTCATTGCTGAGCTGAGGATGGAGTATCGAATCGGCGCCGATCGGCTCCAGTAGAAAGGGACGGTGGCGGCGCTTCTCGTAGGGAGTCGCCGGAAGAAGAGGGTTGGACATGGTTGGATTGACATCGTTTAAGTCGATGCCATATTATATGCCTTCGTTGCCGTTGATTCTCCAGTGCAGCTTGCGATCAACGGCTTGCGATCATTGTCAGACCACTAATTCCAGTGCATCGGCATGTGGCGTTTGCAGTTGCAGTTTGCCTTGCCTTGCCTTGCCTTTGCCTCCGACCGTCGATGAGTCACCGTTGTGATATTTGTGACATGAGCTATGTGAAAAGATGGAGAAGAGTAAAAAATTAGCACTCCCTCTTCTCCCACAAAAATTAGAACAGAGATAGAGTAATTAGTAATTAGAGTCTTTTCTTCCTAAACGCATGTTCAAGTTCGTTGGGCTCGCTCGCTTTTGAGAAACACGGACCAAAAGGTGCACGAAGTCACTCAAGACTCGAATTAGTCGAAATGTCGTCCTGCCCCCTCATACCTACTTATGCAGCCCTTCAAATCCTGGCGGGGGAGATAGATATCGCTCTAGAGAATACTCCTATTTACATATTGCTTTACAATAGTAAAAATGGCGGGATCGCCGCCATCTGCATAATGTTTGTTGTAAGTTACTGTACCTAGCCAAATCTTTGCGGAGGTATTGCCCTCTAAATATACCACAAGTCTCTCAAGACTCACACACTTCCCGCTAAATTCCAAAAAAGTGAATAACTGTCCAACTAACTGTCACAAACAAAAACTTTTGATGACCATGGGAATGAACGATGAAAATAGGAATAGCGGAAGGAATTAAGAGCAAACCCGTGGGAATCATTGTCATTTCTCCAAATACAAAGAGAGGACGATTCAAAACACACGATGGGAGAGGCGGCCGGTGCACCCGTATCTCGGCTGCAACGTCTGCAGCGACAACGGCAGCGTGCGAATCAGCGCAGTGCTCGATCGACGACGACGACTGTAGCCGCGACCGTTTCAACTGGTGAAACCGCCAACGTGGCTGACAAAAAGACGACAACCGTTGTCATTAATGAAAGCACTAATAGCAATGGAGATAATGTGAAGAAGAATATTAATCCAGTTGTTGCGAAGAATAATTTGAGCAGCAAATATAGTGGAAGCAGTGGCAAGTATTCAACTTACAATAGAGGCAATAGTTCCGTGAAGGACTCGGCGACTATCAACAAGTCATCATCGAAGACTACTAATGCCAAATCATTGACCAGTAGGACATCAACGATAAATAAGGAGACATCGCGGTCGACGGCATCATCCTCGCCAGACAAATCGCCATCCAACAACCGCACAAGGGTCGGAAGCAATTATACATTACCAAAGAAGACGAATAGCGTCAAATCACTGACCAATAAGTCATCAATGGAAACCAAAGAAACGTTGCGGCCAATGACTAGATCATCATCGCCATTACCTATATCACCCCAGGCAAATATTGGAAGGAGAGGTAACGCTAGCGCAATGACGACGACAAACTCTTCTCGTCGCGCTGCCGGACTCGGTAAGAAAGCACTGCAGCTCTCGCGCTCCTCTTCCTCCACTTCGTCGATGCCGCGAGCACATGATGAGAACGACGGCGACGATGGGGGCGTCGAGATCATGTCCCCTAGCACGGCTACGATACTCGCGTCGAAACCAGCCAAGGTAGATTCTATCTCCTCCAGGGTGAGAATCACCGTAAACGAACCCCTGCCGCCGCCGCCACCGCTCATATCACCCCACAGACCACCGCCGTGGCCATCGTCCCCGCCCGAGCCGCTTGCGGAGTCGCGACATTCTTCGCGAAGTAGCTCCGCTGGCAGCTCGATATCCCCTCCGCCCTCCAGTCCGTCCAAATCCAATGCAGAACGGCTCTCGTCGCGACGTAGCTCCAATGGCAGTGCCTCGGTGTCCTCCCCTACGCCCTCCAGTCCGAAACCACCAGCCCAATCGTCATCGAACGGCTCGTCGTCGAAAAGCAAAGATTCTTGGTTTCAATACACCAGTGGCACGCAGAGCGGCACTTCGTCGAAATTTCAAAGTGCCAAGAAGAAACCCATCGCACCGGGTGGAGCTGCCTCGTCAGTATCGGAACGGCCTAGGACCATGGAAGAATTACAATTTTACAGTGATCGTTACGGAGCTACTTCGAAACGCAGTGGTGGTGGGGATGCAGGAACTTCTGCCAGGTTTTCCAAGGAAAAGAGCCGTTTTCTGAATGGACAAAGCCTCGGCCAATCGTCGCAAGATCCCGTCGTGATGGTGGACGAAATTGGCAACTACGAGGTGTCCACGCTCAGTAGCATTGGAAATAGTTCCGTGGAGTCCAATGGTGCAGTGCGATCGAAGGAGACTATGCCGGGGTATCACCCTCTAAGGAGGTCGAGTTCTCCAAAACAAGGTTCCCACTATGTGCCACCTACGAGGAACAATGGCACGAGAAAGTCGTTTTCTTCTCAGCGTTCCGCACAGTCGGACGAGGAAACAAACAATCGAAACGATTCAACAGAGAACAATAAGAAAAATATGTGGAAAGAGATGACCCCCGTCAAATCCAATGAAAACAAGTTCCAAACTATGCCTCGTGCACATTCATACAGCAAACCCACTCAAACTCCTTCCACTCCCCCGAGGACGACCTCCATGCAAAATAATACTAAAAATGATGCCATGGCCCCGCCCTGGGCAAAGAGGTCGGGCAACAAAGACAATAACCACAAACCCACAAAATCAAAACTGCTCCCCAATCTAGTGAACAAGGTAGGCAACGCGGCGTCCATCCCTCCACTCCCAAAAAAGAAGAAACCCCAAAACAAATCCATCTCCATACGACACGGAGGCACTCCCGTCTGGATACACGCGTCCATACTCGCAGAACACGGAGATTTTGGAGGCGACGACGAATGGGAGTGGGTACGCGGCTATCTCGACGGCGGCAACGAGTCCGATGATTCTTTGGCGGTGACGGTGGACGAACCCTACTCCTCAGCGAGCGGGAGCACTTTCACGATGCCCAAGAGGTGCAATGACGGAGCGCGAATACTGATGGGCAATGGGTGGTGGTCCGTTCCATCCTCTCCGTCTCCATCGCCTACGTGTGTATCTCAATCGGTGGATTTGACGTCGGATGCCGATGTTCTTGGAATGCCGCCTGGGGATCTGGTCGAGATGACCCACCTCCATGAGCCTGCCATTGTTCACGCGTTGCGCACCCGGTATGAGAAGGATATCATTTACACAAACACGGGTGCCATTTTGTTGGCGTTGAATCCGTTCAAAAAGTTGGATCACTTGTATACCCGTGAAATGATGGAGTTGTATTGGCGGGAGGACGGGGGCAGCGGCAGCGGCAGCAGTAGTGGTGGTGGCGAGGAAGGACGAGAGACGAAGGAGAAGCTCCCTCCTCACGCCTACGCCGTCGCGGAAAACGCGTACAGCAGCATGATACGCTCTTTGGAAGAGCGAGATGCCCACCGGCTGGAGTCAGCGAGCAAGGGTAAACTTTCTCCGTGCAATCAGTCCATTCTGGTGAGCGGGGAGAGTGGCGCCGGAAAAACGGTCACCACAAAGATTGTCATGCGATATCTTTCGATACTGTCGCAAAGGAATTCGGATGGCAACATGGACGCGAACGAACACGATGGACCCAGCGTGGAGATGCAAGTCTTGCAATCGAACCCGGTCCTCGAATCGTTTGGCAATGCGAGGACGATCCGAAACGACAACAGCAGTCGCTTCGGCAAATTCATCGAAATGAGCTTTCAGGCTCGTAAAGACGACGCTTGCGGGCAGCGCGGTTCGTTGCTCGGAGCCAAAATTGACTTTTATCTCCTGGAGAAAGTCCGACTCGTATCGGTGAACCCTGGTGAACGAAATTATCACATTTTCTACGAACTTTTGTCCCCCCATGGAATGAGAGTGAGCGATAAACAAAGGTATAAGCTCACGTCGTCATTTGGAAAGGGGAGAACCAAATTGACAGTTCATGATTTCAATATGACCTCCATCTCGGGCACATTCGATCGACGAGATGGCGTAGATGATTCCGAAACGTATGGAGAGTTGCGAACGGCAATGAACACCGTCGGGTTTTCGTTCGACGAGCAGGATGGAATATTCTCCGTAGTGTCGGCATTGCTCCACGCTTCCAACTTGAAGTTTGTGAATAACGGGAATGACGAATGCCTTGTTTATGATCAGGATGGAACGTCGGCGGCGGTGTCGAGCTTGTTGGGTGTTTCCGAGGATTCGCTCAAGATGGCATTGACCACAATCATTCTCGAAGCGAGGGGCGAGCGGTTGTTGAAACAATTATCCACGAGTCAGGCAGAAAAGGCTTTGGAAGCCACCGTCAAGGCCGCCTATGGGTCTTTGTTTGCTTATCTTGTCACGAGAATAAACAAGTCGATTGAAGTTCAAGGAGAATTTGGATGTGAAACTGGTGGGACGGACCAAGGTGGCGATGATGTCGCCACGGTTGGTGTTTTGGATATTTTTGGCTTCGAATCATTCGAAACCAACTCCTTCGAGCAACTTTGTATTAACTATTGCAACGAGGCGCTTCAGCAGCAGTTTAATCGGTTCGTCTTCAAAGCGGAACAGGCCGAGTACGAGTATGAAGGGATTGAGTGGTCGAATATTGAATTTCCCGACAATCAGGAAGCGTTAGATTTGATTGAAGCCAAACGGTTGGGCATATTCGCGGTGCTAGACGAACAATGTCGCTTGCCCAGACGCACTGACCAGACTTTTGCCAAATCGGTTTACGACACATGCGAGAGTAATAGCTATTTTGAGGCTTCTCGAATGCAACGGTCGAAAGGAAGATTTGCCATCATTCACTACGCTGGATCAGTCACGTATGATAGCGACAGCTTCATATTGAAGAACAAGGACGAGCTTCCGAAGAGTGCCTCAGATCTGCTCGCCTCTTCTACCATTCCGTTCGTATCAGAGCTTGCTCGCATCCTCGGCGGTAACGATTCGTGTCGACCAGCTCCGTCAGGTGATAGTGGCTGTGCACCGTTGAAACGAAATTCTAGTACTCTTACTCGTATTACTGTCAGTGGCCAATTTGCATCTCAATTGAAAGGTCTTCGAGCGAGGATAGAAACGACCGAACCCCACTACATCAGGTGTCTCAAACCCAATGATCGTCTAGTGGCAAATCATTTCGACGAATCCCTCATCGCGCACCAATTGAATTGTGCAGGCGTTTTACCGGCCATGAAAATAGCAAGAGCTGGTTTTGCAATGCGGTATCTTCATACAGCTTTCATTCAACGTTATCGTCCAATCGTTGGTCTAGAATTAAGGCACAGCGCGCGGAAACTTTCTGACCACCAAGCAACTTGCCAGATTTTGATTGGGTTATTGTCAGAGAGGCTAGAAAGTGAGATGAAACAAAAGACCCAACCAAATACCAAGATCGATGATGTTGCAGACATCGTGTCCTGGGGGGTGCAAGTTGGAAAATCTAAAGTCTTCCTTCGTAGTGCTGCATCTGAAGCCCTTGAAGTTCTTCGCACGGCCACAGTGAACGAGGCCGCAATCATACTTCAAGCTAAAGCAAGAACTTTCCTATGCCAAAACAGATTCTATCTAACTTTAGGTTCAGTTTTGACCTTGCAATGTTTCGCCAGGAAACTCGTCGCATCTCTTCGTGTTCGCCGGCTGAGATTCACTGAAAGAGCCATCGCAATCCAAAAACAATGGCGGTCATACTATGCTTGGTATCTTTATCAAAATATGATGCTTGTCGCAAGTGTAGTTCAAAGATTCTGGAGGGGTAGAAAAGTGCGAGAAAGATTTGTTAGAATCAAACGTTATCGTAGTGCAATTGTCATACAATCTGCCTGGCGGTCTCATGTCTTTCAACAATTCCATCAGGAATTGAGAAATGCTGCTATCACAGTCCAGTGCTCGGTCAGAGTTTGTATTTCGACCCGGAAACTGAAGCAATTGAAACGAGAGGCAAGGGACGTGCAAAGTATTGCGTTGGAGCGGGATAAGCTACGCATGGAAATGCGTCGAATGAAGCAAGAGTTAGAACAAATCAAGAACCGGAACAAGAACAGCACTATTCTTCGCTCTGATTCATGGACGACTGCGAAGACGAGCGCTTCACAGGAAGAAAAAATACTCAACCTTTCCAAGGAATGTGCTAAGAAAGATGAAGAACTCCAAATGCTTCGACAAGAAGTTGAATCATTACGTGGAAGTGGGAGAAGTGTGCCCTCAACCTTGCCACTGACTGTCACAGTTGATTCAGAATTGCCATCTCCTAAACCGACCCGATTTTCTCCTGTTGAGTTATCTCTCATGCCTTCCGGAGAAATCTCTTTGACGAAAAGTGTAGAGAAAGTTCATACATCACCAATTAGGCCAGCTCCGTTCTCCCCAGTCGACATGTCACGAATTCCTTCTGAAGAATCGTCTCTGACCAAAAACGTGGCATTACTTCCTAATTCACCGTGTCTGCTAGACGCAGAGGTGGAAGGCCTACCTCAATTGGAGTGCTCTCAGATTTCTTTTCCGAACAGTTCAATCGATAATTCTGACTACAACATAAATTTATCGGTTCTCAACCAAACAACTGAGTCCTCATTCATTGATCGCGTAAAAATAGATGAGCTCCCGTTCCACCAAGCAGTTCAAAACGACGACAAAAGGATGTTATTTGAGGAAATACAAAGCACATCTGATATCGATCTGGGGATCAACTCTGCAGATTCGAAGGGCAGGTAAGACAAATATTTTCCGTCTTACGATGGTGTCCACCGAATACCTTCTCACACGGGCATTTTCTTTCTCCAATTTTCATTACAAGCAGAACTCCTTTGCACATTGCTGCTCAATGCTCCAATATGGAATTAGTAAACGTACTTCTCACTCATAATTCAGTTGTAAACACACAAGATTTCTCAGGCAATACGGCATTACATCTTGCCGACTCTCCTGAGATTACTCAAATACTTCTCGATGGAGGCATAAATCCAAATATACCCAACATGGATGGCCTGTGCTCCTTGCATTTTGCTGTGAAAAGGCGAGATTTTACTTCAGTCAAACATCTCTTGTTACATGGTGCCGATGTGAACAATGCCGATGATGAATGGTGGTATACTTCACTCCATCTTGTTGCGCACGCCGATTCGCCAACCCCCAACAAGTCGTCTCGTTCGCTCCGAGGCCCAATTGCCGAACTGCTGTGTGAAGCTAAAGTGCCGTCGGTTCCTGACTTGAATTATCAAGACAGAGACGGTAACACCCCCCTTCACCATGCATCATCTCTTGTCGAAGAAGATGCTGGGATACTAATATCTTTATTTCTTGAGCATGGATCATGTCCAAAGATTTCTAACCACCGTGGTCAAACTCCCGTTCACTTGTTGTGCCACAACAATGCTGCAAGGCAATTTGGTTTTTATCATGAAGCATTGCAAATTATGTTAGACAAGGGTGCGGACCCAAATGCAACATCTTTGAGTGGTTGCACCGCTTTGCATTTAGCGCTGTATCACCAAGATGTTGAAGCTGCAGCACTACTCGTCAGGCATGGTGCACAAGTCAATATGAAATGGAAGAAGCCTCAAAAATGGGAAACCTCCTGGACAGACATGGGCACAGATGACGTGTTGCCTTTGGATATGCTAGAGGACGTCCGAAGCCTCCATGCACTTTTGACTGAAATCTCAGTACCACAAATCCCTGCATTTCGCAGAGCTCGATGTATGCATTGCAAGGAGAAGTTTGGTATGTTTGCAAGGCATCGCAACTGCACGCACTGTGGACGTTCTGTGTGTGGAAGATGTTGCACTGCGTCATTGAGACGATCGTATTTTCCTACTTTGAGGAATGAGGAGGGAAACGATGGTTTGTTCAAGGTATGCTCCCTCTGTGAACCCATTCTACTCTCCAGGATTGATAGAGTTCCTGCTACAATTGTCAGTGCGGTTGGCTGCGACCAATCCAGTCTTGGAACAATATCAATGTAGGTGCATAATGATTTATTCTCATACCTGATAACGAATAAGTTCTTCTGTATTAGATAAATATAATTATTGATATGATTGGTCAGGGACGATAGAGAGATGCAATGGATGTCCTTCCTTGTCTTTGGTCATAGTTGTTCTTATTGATCTATGAATTGCAAGAAAGATTCAAGGATACATTTGAAACATTATACTTCACACGCTGTGTTTTTGCCCTGTTTATGTCTAACATCTTACGCTGCAAGATCGAAGCGCTGAGCTCCATTTTGCCTTTGGTTGGCGTTGCGTGACGCGCTGACACGGTGCTCTCCGTAAGATAATCACAAAAAATACTACAACTAATAATAGAATGGTCCACAATCATATATCTTTCTAACTTCAAGGATTCACTGACATGCACGCACTCGAACATGTCGATGTGCATTATTTTCTGAAATTCTCAGTCGGAACCTGTTTTGTTGACCATTTCGAAAAATAACTTTTCAATACCCAATTGACCTTCTTCCAAGTGCCCAGCACTATTTGGTAGTATGATAGAGTTGGAAGGTGTTACAGATAGGCTTGAAGATGGCCGTATTCTCTCAGGTGCGATTTATCTGAGTGGTTTCGTGGCCCGGTTGTACTGATCCCGTTTTCGATCCAATCCGTTGAAGGAGGTTAGCTATTGTGTGGGGTGCCCCATGGTGAGTTTGTGGTTGATTGTTGTAAGAAGCTGCTTGGTGGAGAGGTTTTGGTACCTGTCGATGGTTAGAATGGCGCGAGGTGTCGAGCTGGTCGTACCGGACCACGTTTGAGTCCACTTCGTGGAAGGAGTTTGACCTAGTTTAGATCGGAAGAGCG